>PVJC01002553.1:0-44892 GCA_004026665.1 Murina feae
CCCAGGCACCCTCTCCCCCCCCAGACCCCCCAAGTCCCCCAGGCTCCCTCTCCCCGCCAGGCCCCCGCTTAGGAAGAAGGCATTTCTGTCTCGCGCTGAATCCGCCTCGGGTTTCGCACTTCCCTTCCCCGGGACAGTCCCGACCTTCACCGTGAAGGGCCTTTTGCAAACACGCGCACGCACATGTATTTTTGGAAGAAGGGGGAAAATTCCAGGAGAACCTCTGCTCGGTTAAAAATGAAGTGAAGATTATATTAAGAATGAAAGCCGAGCGGGGCCGCCGGGGCGCACACAGAAGGCCCTTTCATCGCGCCCGGCCGCGCGCCGCGGGCAGCTGCCAACACAAACGCGGGCGGAACAGAAGCTGCGGAGCCGCCGCCGCGCTGCCGGCCGGTCCCCCCGGGGCTGGCGCCGCGCCCGTTTCCGCTCCGCTGACGCCCAGATCGCGGGCGGCGGGGCCCCGGGCCGCGCGGGGAGTGCGCCCGCGGGGAGCTTCGCCTGCCGCGCCCCGCGCCCCGGCCGGCCGCCCCTCGCGGGGACCGTCCCCTCCTCCCGGGACGCTGGTCCTCCCCGCGGCCCCTGGGCAGCCGCCTGCGTGAAGCTCGCCTGGGGCATCCTCGCCTGGACACCCAGCGCCAGCGCTTAGGGAGGTCCTCCTTGGAGAACGGGCAGCCTAGTGGTTTGCCAGCTGGGGGCTCTCACTTCCATTATTGTTGGGAAAGCCATTGGGCCGCAGCTTTTCCAGGGGCCCAGGCGAGTCGTCCTTCCCTGACTCTCAGGACTCCGGAGCCGAGGAGGTAAGGGCAGCTCGGGAACTGCAGGGTGGCGGGCCTTTCCCTGTGAAACAGCCTGGTCCCTGCCCAGGCCCGCCCTCCTCCTTCACCTCCACTGTGTTACCTCCCGCCACCTCCCAGGTTTAATCGCTGTGTTGGGGCCCATGACTCCGTTCTCGTGGGAAAGGTTATGTGAGTCCACAGCCCGGCCACGGCTTCATCACTCTCTCAGTTAGAAGCTACATCCACCTTCCCGATGGGTTCGGGGTGGGCAGTGACCCACCTTACGCCAGTCGAAGCGCTTCGTGTGAAAGCCGGCAGTGACGCTCTGAGTCTCGGTACCTGGTGGGGTGAGGTTGAGGGGTTTCCCTGGACAGAAGAGGGAAACAGAAGTGAGAGATGCAGTGGCTGGGGGACAAGCGAGAAAGAGGAAAACCCGGAGAGACAGAGACAAGGAAAGCACCCTGGGCCCCAGAACCCAGCTCTGGTGCAGACAGAGCCCCCTCTGGATCACGCGTGACAACAGCCAATCCATCCTCTCTCGGTTTGGGCCTGTTCAAGTGGGTCTCTGTCGGCGGGAATTGAGAGTCGCACCTAATACCCTCACCACACCTTCCAGGTGACGCCTGAGCCCTTGCACTTGGTGTTGATGGCTTCGCCGTGAGCAGCCTGCTTCCCTTTCTGGCGTGGACTGCCTTAAGCTCATCCAGCACTTTACCGTTTACAAAGGACTTTCACAACCATGTCCACAGGTGATCCCCACCACAACCCAGCTGTCAGATAAGGAAACTGGGGCTTCCGTATTCAGTGCTGTACCTGAGGTCATAAAGGCATTAGGGATGTGGATGCCAAGTCATTTCAGATCCCAGCTAGAGTCCCAGCCACACAGTCATCCTCCCGCTACCTTCCCGAGCCCCCCCTCCCACCATGGCTAGGACTGGCTGCTCCTGACCCCGCACTCAGGTGTCTGTGAGGCACAGTGTGGCTCTGGTCTTCCCTCCTGTTCTCTGTGGAACTCAGTCCTTCACAGCTCAGTGTGTACCCACTTCCCTCTGACCCTCCTCTGAGCCTTCAGCCCATGTTGGTCATCTGGCATTGCTGCTTCGGGCGCTGTGAGCGGGGTTGCTGCACTCCCACCTTGTTCCCCAAGCACAGAGTCAGGACCTGCCCTGTGCCAACGGCCCAAGGTTTCCTTAAACCAGCGGTCACAACCTTTCAGACCTCACAGACCACCAGGGCCTATGCCACTTTAGATCTCTCTTTTGAATATTTAGGGGACAGAGCAAAAGGATGTGACATCTGGATGAGATTTGGGAAGTGAGGGCAAGAGACAAACACGGGGACTCCTAGGATTGCTTTTGACTGCTATCACTAAGTAACCTCAGGAACAGGTTACTGAGGAGAGTCCAGGGGGAGTGGTCTCAGGCCCCTGGGGGTACAGCCCTGACGGTCCAGCGAGGGTGAGGCTGGAGGAGGATGTTTGGGAGGCTCTGAGATAAATTGGAGGCTGAGACTTTGGGAGTCGAGTTTACCAAAGATGAACTCATTCATGTGGAAGAGAAGATGAACAAGAATAGAAACCAACATGTAAGGGCCTGGGGGAAGATGAGAGAGAGGGAAAGAAGAGGAGGAGAAAGAGGAGTAGGGTGAAAGATACGAACAAGAAGAGTGGCTTGTGAAAGCTACACAAGAAGGAATTTTAAGAAAGAAATGCTCAGCCCAGCTGGTGTGGCTCAGTGGTTGAGCATCGACCTATGAATCAGGAGGTCAGGGTTTGATTCCTGGGTTGTGGGCTCACTCCCTAATGTGGGGCGTGCAGGAGGCAGTTGATCAATTATTCTCTCTCATCATTGATATTTCTATCTCCCTCGCCCTCTCTGAAATCAATAAAAGTATATTAAGAAGATAAAAAGAAAGAAATGTTCATAAGTGGCCAATGATCTCAGAGGTCCATGGGAAGAAGACTTTCCAGAAGGAAGGTGTTCACTGGACAGTCAACTAAGGGGTCACGGACAACCTAGGTCAGAGTAGTGTACACAGAGAGTTGATAGTAATGGGACCAGGGAGACAACGAGATAGAGATGAAGCTGAGAAAACCAGTGCAGACAACACAGCCGAAAGCCTGACAAAGGTGAATTCAACAAAAAGGAGCAAGATAGACTGAAAAGTACACGTCACTGAAAGGAATTAAAGAAGGCACAAATGGAAAGACACGCGTGTTCATGAATTAGAAAGCTTAATATATTCTACTTTTTTTTTCCAAAAATGGACAAGCTGATCCTAAACTCATATGAAAAAAATGTAAGGAACCTAGAATAGTTAAAACAAAATGGAAAAAGAAAAAAGAACAAAGTTGGAGAACACTCAATTCCTGATTACAAAAACTTACTATAAGACTATAGTAATCAAGATTGTGTGGCAGTGGCATAAGGACAGATACACTGATCGGTGAAATAGAATTGAAAGTCCAGAAATAAACCCATATATCTATGGTCAACTGACTTTTGACAAAGGTGCTGAGACCATTCAATGGATCTTGAATACTCTGTTCTACAAATAGTGCTGGGAAACTAGATATCCACATGCAAAAGAATATAGTTGGACTTTTACTTCATAACATATACAAAAATCAACTCAAAATGATCGGCAACCTAAATATCAGAGCTAAAGCTATAAGACTTTTAAAAGAAAACAGAGAGGCAAATCTTCATGACCTTGGATTTGGCAATGGTTTCTTACTATGGCACCAACAGTATAAGCAACAACAACTTTTGGACTGACTGCATCAAAACGTTTGTGCTTCAAAGGACAACATCAAGAAAGTGAAATGGCAATATACAGAATGGGAGAAAATTTTTGTAAATCACAAATCTGATATGGAACTAGTTCCAGAATATATAAAGAACTCTTATCACTCCACAATAAAAAGCAAGACAATGACCCAATTTAAAAAAATGGTTAAAGGATCTAAATAGACATTTCTTTAAAGAAGATATACAAAAGGCTAATAAGCACATGAAAAGATGCTTGACTTCAGTTATCATTAGGGGAATGCAAATCAAAACCATGATTAGATACCATTTTACATGCACTAAGATGGTTATAATTTAAAATTAAAAAAGGGGTTAGTGAGGATGTGGAGAAAACAGAACACTAATCCATGGCTTATGGGAATGTAAAATGGTAAAGCTGCTGTGATAAACAGTATGGTAGCCCTGGTTAGTGTGGGTCAGTGGTTAGAGCATCAGCCCATGCACCAAAAAATTGTGAGTCTGATTACCAGTCAGGTGGCGGGTTTGATCCCCAATAGGGGCATGTATGGAAGGCAATCAACAATGTTTCTCTCACACATCGATGTTTCTCTCTCTTTCCCTCCCTCTCTCTAAAATCAATTAAAGAAAAAAAAAGAGAGAGAGAAACAGTATGGCAGTTCCTCAAAAAATTACATATGGAATTACCATATGACCCAGAAATTCTATCCCTAGGTATACTCCCCCAAAATTGAAAACAGGTGTTCAAAGAAACATATATATGAATACTCATAGTAGCATTCATAATAGCCAAAAAGTGGAAACAAACCAAATGTCTATCAACTGATAAATGAATAAACAAAAGCTGTTCTCCATACAATGGGATATTATTCATTCATAAAAAGAAATAAGACACTGACACATGCCACAACATGGATAAATATTATGCTAAGTGAAAGAAGTCAGACATAAAAGGACAAATATTGTATGATTCCATTTATACGAAAAATCCAGAATATGCAAATCCACAGGGACAGAAAGTAGATTGGTGGTTGTCAGAGCCTGAGAGGAGAGAAGACAGGGGAGTGACTGCTAATGGATTCAGCATTTCTTTTTGGGTGATCAAAATATTCTCAAATTAATTAGGGTGATGGTTGTACAACTTTGTGAACATGCTAAAAAAAAAAAAAACTCCACTGAGTTGTATACCTTAAAAGAGTGAAATTCAGCCCGGCCAGCATGGCTCAATGGTTGAGCATCAACCTCAGTGGCTGAATGTCAACCTATTAACCAGGAGCTTAAGGTTCAATTCCGGGTCAGAGCACATGCCCAGTGGGGGCCATGCAGGAGGCAGCCAATCCATGATTTCCTATCAATGTTTCTATCTCTCTATCCCTCTCCCTTCCACTCTCTAAAAATCAATATATATTTTAAAAAGAGTGAAATTCATGATATGTGAATTATATCTTTTTTTTTTAAAAAAAAGGAGGAAATATATATGAAGCTATTCTCTTGTAAAAATTGTTAACTCTTCCCTTAGCTGGTTGGGCTCAGTGAATAGAGCGTCAGCCTGCAGACTCGATTCCAGTCAAGGGCACATGCCCGGGTTGCAGGCTCAATCCTTAGTATAGGGCGTGCAGGAGGCAACCAATCAATGATTCTCTCTCATCATTGATGTTTCTATCTTTCTCTATCTCTCTCTTCCTCTCTGAAATCAACAAAAAAATATCTTAAAAAAAAGATTATTTAAAAAAAATTGTTCACTCTCCTGGGAGGATAAACTAGGAAACTGTCAACAGTGAGGAGGGGCAAGGATTGATCAAATGAATTACATTTTCAAGAAGTAAATAGACTAAAATAAAAGGGGTCTGGCTTTGGGGAAAAGGAGCCAGCCAGGGCCCCACCTGCCTTGATGGATGCTACCTCCCAGCCTACCCCTATTAGCACTTTCCCAGCCTTTTTAGCAGTCATTGCACCCCACCCATGGCTCTTACTGAGCTCATAATCACCCTGGGTTCTATTAGGAAGGAGAGACTGGGCCATGTTTGGAGGCGAAGGGAAGAAACCTATGCCACAATAGAGGATGGCTGATGAACCTGATGGGGCCAGATCAATTGCACAGAAAGTGCAAAGGGTGGGCATTTCTACCCCCAACAACCCAGGGGAGGAGGGGAGGTGGGTAATACAGAAGAGGTAGTAGTGAGGAAAAAGGGGGGCCTTACTTTATGCTCAATGGCCTTTATTTTCTCTGTGGCAGAGGAGTCCAGGTCACTGTGCTTAGAGAGAGGAGTGTGTGTGTGTGTGGGGGGGGGCGGGTTTGGGGGGGTACTTGGGAAGGAAGGGGGCCTGAGAATCAAGGGTGAGGTTAGGAAGGGCCTCCTCTTGGAATCAAAAAAGGAACCAGTGACGCAGGAAAGGGCTGCTGAGTAATTCTGAGGTTGGAAACGCACCTTGGTGATTTTCACATCATCCCATGGAGCCTGAGTAAGGCTCTTTGTGTGCTGGGGGACACTGTGCCATTGATGGCTGGTAGCTATCGGCTGTGCCATACAGGGGCCAGCCTACCTCGGCGTCTGCTTTACACACCAAATGCCAAGTGTGGTGGGGGAAATGGGCCTTTCAAGGCCTATGGGAGGAAGGGCCCTTGTGTGGCTGGGCTCCCTGCAGGGGTGCATGAGAAGTGGGGGTGGAGGTGCACAGCCCTAGCAGAGAAGCACAATGGGCAGGTGCCCAGGGCAGTGGGACCATGAGAAGCGGGGGCTGACATTGCAGTGGTCTTCAGTCCTCCCAGTCTTGACAACTATTCACAACTAAGTTTGAAACCCTCATTGCATTTCCAGCAAAGTAGTTGCATCTGCTGTGGCCCCTAGGGCTCTCCTGACCCTGAGGATTGGATTCGGCTCTGACATGGAGAGAGGTAGCCTCATCATTAAGGCAGAGAAGTGAAGCACAGAGCACAACTTTGGCACATGCCCTTGGCCCTTCTCTGGGTCAGTGACCGTCCTCAGATCTGCAGCCTGCAGACCCGCCTGGGGTCCTGCGACTAGGGTATGAGCCGGCACAAGCCAAGGGGCCCCACCTGCCTTGATGGACGCTACCCCCTAGCCCACCCCCATTAGCACTTTCTCGGTCCTTTTTAGCAGTCATTACACCCCATGGCTCTTACTGAGCTCACAATCACCCTGGGTTTGTCTTTTCTTTTTTCATCAAGGATTTCACCAGATTTCCCTGACACAGCAGACAAATGCGGAACTCATGCTAAGCCACTAATAATGCATATCTTTCTGACGTCTCTAGGATTTCAAGGGATGGTGTGGACATGTAAGTGAGATCCATTTATTCTTTCAACAAACTGGGGCTCTAATCTATCTGACTGCCGGGGAGTAAAGAACCAAAGTCAGGTGAAATATTGACTTCACAGCCTTGGGGAAGTCGGGCCAGACCATCCCATGACTGTGGTGTGATGGGAACCAGGGGCCTAGGCACCTTAGAGGCACTATCGCAGGTGTGCAGGGAAGGCTGCCTGGAGAAAGTAGAACTTAAGGTTTTTTATCCTAACCCAAGGATGTGTTTTTATTGATTTTTAGAGAGAGGGAGGGAGGGGAGAGGTGAGAGAGACATTGATCACATTGATCAATTGCCTCCCTTACGTGCCCCAACTGGGACTCGGAACCCACAACCTTTTGGTGTATGGGACCACGCTCCCAACAACTGGGCCATCCGGCCAGGGCTTAAGGTTTTGGTTTTTTTTCCTCTCTCCAGTTTATGCATGTATTTTTAACTACCTTATAATGTGTGGTTTTCATGTAAAGAAATTAAAATGGTTTTTAAAAACATGAGAAAAAATATTTTAGAACCAAGCGAAAAAGCTTCTGTGATTTTGTTTGCTGGATTGGAGGTAGAGAATTCACCATGGTTGGGGAGCTGTTAGGTGGGCACATGTACCTTTTTTTTAATTTTAAAAAATGTTTTATTGACTTTTTAAAAATATATTTTATTGATTTTTTACAGAGAGGAAGGGAGAAAGATAGTTAGAAACATCGATGAGAGGGAAACATCGATCAGCTGCCTCCTGCACACTCCCTACTGGGGATGTGGCGGCAACCAAGGTACATGCCCTGACCGGAATCGAACCTGGGACCTTTCAGTCTGCAGGCCGACGCTCTATCCACTGAGCCAAACCAGTAGTGCTTGATTTTTTTTTTTTGAGAGAGAGAGAGAGAGAGAAAGAGAGAGGAAGAGAAAGAAAAAAAAAAAAAACAATTTGCTGCTTCACTGGTAATTGAACCAGTTACTTTTCAGTGCATGGGATGATGCTCAAACAACTGAGCCACACTGGCCAGGGTGTGTCACTGTGTCTTGACTCCCAGTCCTGCCACACTGTAGGCTTGTGAACCTGGGGGCTTCCACTCAGGATCCTGTCTTAAGCTAGGCTTGGAAAAGAAGGGGAAATGCAGCCTGAGAACAGCACATGAAGAAGCACAGAGGTGTGGAGTGGTGTGAACATTTAGGAACCATAGGTGGTTCCCTGTGGCTGGAAGGGAGCCTGGCAGAGAGTGGCTGGAGGGGGGCCAGGCCTTCTGTGCTAAATTAGGGAGTTTGAACTTTATCTCAAAGGCTACTGGTAGCTATGGAAGTCAGGGTAGGACAGGGCTAGTTGTTGGGGGAAGATGTGGCAGTGATCATGGTGAGAAGTCCTTAGTGTCTGATCCAAGCAGAGAAGAGAGATAAAGAGTTGAGGCAGAAAAAAAAAAAAAAAAAGAGTTGAGGCAGGAGTGTGATACAAGAGACATTAAGGAGGCAACATCATCAGCTGTGTGACTGATGGGATGAGGCTCAGTGGGAGAGGGGAGGACTGCTCAGGGCCCTGGGCAGGAGGACAGGGGGACAGGAGCAGCTACAGCTTGAGGGAAGTGGCTCTCCTTTTCCTCATGTGGAGGGTATTGAGGTACACTGTATGTGTGGGGGTCTCATGTGCTACGTTGAAGTCCCTCCAATACAAACCAAACCCAACACAAGAGTTTGGCAAGCCTATTCTTCAAGAACAGATGACTCCAGCATATCCATCTCACAACTTACCATAGAAGGTTCTTAGAAACCGC
Source organism: Murina feae (assembly GCA_004026665.1). Classification (NCBI taxonomy): domain Eukaryota; kingdom Metazoa; phylum Chordata; class Mammalia; order Chiroptera; family Vespertilionidae; genus Murina; species Murina feae. The sequence goes on from PVJC01002553.1 coordinate 8,626, forward strand.
TGGGTGATTTTGCATCAGGAATGTGGATTCAGGTTCAGCCAGCATGCAGCCACCTATCACCAAGTGGATGCCCAGTCTCTTGGCAGGAGTACGTTTGGGGCTCTTTCTGAGCCATGTGTCCTCTTTTCCAAAGTAGCCATTTGTCTGGAGCCTGTCTCCTGGTGCTGTTCCTGTTTCCTGGGATTTCTCAAAGAGCAGCCACAAAGCCACCCAAGTCCTTTCCCTTTTTGGATGGTGTATTTCCTGGGTATGAATGTTTCTCCTCCCTAGAAGGGCCTTTCTACCCTTGATTTGAGGGATGAGGGTGAGCTCAGCAGGAGGGAGGTGGGAAAAAGGAACAGGATGAGGGAAATGAAGATTTGACTCATCTTCCCCCACCTGTATTTTTAGTTCGAAGAATTATGAAGACTATCACCTTCATAAAAAAGAAAACATTTCTTGGTTTATTACAATATTCATATCATACTAGAGGCCCGATGCACAAAATTCCCTGGTTGGCAATTGAAGCGTGAGCGTCTGGCGTGGAAGGGCAGGTCCCAGCTGACCTCTGGGTCCTGGGCAGCTTCTGGGCCCTCAGGCCCCCTTGTGCCCCCCTCTGCCTGAGTCATTGGGCCCCTGCCCAGCTTCCTCAGTGCCTGGGAGCCGGGCGGCAGCCCCACCCCCCACTGCCACTGCCACTGCCACTGGTCACCATCTGTGGGATGATTGGCAGGGCAATTGGGCCCCCACCTGGCTCCCTCAGCTGGTCGTTATCTGTAGAGAAATCAGTGGGGCGATCGGGGCCTGCTTGCACCCACCTTGGCCTGGTGGTGGCTGCTCACCTGTTCCACTATCCTGCTGCAGTCCCAACTCAGCTCTCATTGGGGCCCATTGGGGCTGGCAGCGCCTCCACTGCCACCTGCTGCCAGCGCCGTGTTGCCAATGCCCACCATGTTCTTTGCCGCCCCTCGTGGTCAATGCATGTCATAGTGAGTGGTTGAACTCCTGGTCGAACTCCAGGTCGAGGGGACAATTTGCATATTAGGCTTTTATTATATAGGAGGATTGTATTGCTATCTGCTGACATTTCTGTCTCTTTCTAGAATGTTTGCCTTCTAGGCTAAAAGCATGTGTGCAAACACAGGTGTTTTGGTTAAGCACCTGTGCTTTGGATTAAGTCTGACTGCTCACCATTATTGTGTCACTATAATGACTAAGTTGACCAAAGCAATGAGGGAGATCAAGGTAAGCTTCTTAACATGGGCAGGAGAGACAGAGAGCCAAGGGAAAGGCACAGCCTTTCTCTGCAGCCAGTGCCGCTCTTGAGCCTGAGAGAATAGGAGTCTCCGGGAAGGAGAGTCTTTAGGATGCCCCAAGGCTGACAGTGGGGTCTGAGTCCTTAGCCTAGCACACATAGTCTTCTGGAATCCACGTGTCCTCCACCTGAAAAAACATTTTTCAAAATGCACAGGCAGGGTTGTGCTTCAGGCCTCTGCTCCCTCTGCTCTGTAATTCTGGGGTAGATCCTGCAGGCTCCATTGTCACAACCCTGTGCTAGTCACCTCCCTGCAAAGCCTTTGGGCCCCTCCCAGCTTTGTGCTTGTGACTGACTATACTTGCTCTATGTACCTATTCTTTGAGTACAAGGGCCTGACTCTTGGAGCCGAGTCTGAACACCCAGCACAGATCAGTCTTTACTGAGTGAGCATGTTGAGCAACTGGGCAGAAAGAGCCCACATGCCAGGTCACTTGCCCTGGCACAGGTGAGCCATACTTTCTCTGGGGCCACCTGGCTTGCCCAGAAAGCAGAAAGTGGGTTATGTCGCCACCTGTTGCTCAGTTTGCTCAGCAAGAGTCAGTCCTGGCTTTCTGGCCTTTGTAGGGAAGGAAAAGTTCAAATCCTCTCTCCAAAGACAGTGACTGGCCTTAGATGGAGAGAGAGGGGACAGGGCCATGTTCCAAGTTCTAACCAGGTCCTAACTCAGCTCTAGCTGCATGACTTGGGACAATCCTTCCTCCCCTGAACTAACCACCTTTATCAAATGAGATAGTAAGTTGTCAGTGCTGCTGTTAGATTCCAGGGAGGAGAGGGTTGGAGTAAGAAAACAAGGCTCCCAGAGGAGGGGCTGAGCATCAGACTGTGTGGTGAGGATGATGCAACTCTTGGGAGAGCTAGAGGCTACTTACAAATCAGTCCAGCTCTGACAAGGAAAGGCCGTGCTCTGTGTCAGTTTCTTAACCCCTCTAAGTCAGCTTTTTCCTTCCTTGGTAAGTGCAGGTGCTGCCACTTGCCTCACTGAGTTGCCAGGAGAGTGAACTGAAGCAGTACTGTGAGGGCCCTGGGTGGCCCCACAAATGGCAGCTGACATCACCCTGATACCACACTGCCCAAGATGCCACAGGGAGTCTGGCTTCAGAACACCTCCTGACACACATTTTGTAAAAATGCATCCAAGACAAAGACATACATGAAACACATTAACATGGTTGCCTATGGGAGAGGATATGGGGATACAAGAGAATCTATCTATATATATAAAAGCCTAAGGGACTGACCAATCGACCTGTCAACATTCACTATGATGCACAATGACCACCAGGGGCAGACACTCCCAGGAGCCATCCCCTGGTGGTCAGTGTGTTCCCACAATGGGAGTGCTGCTCAGCTGACTGCCAGGTACCAGACGCTGGGCTCACAGCAGTCTCCTGATCAGGACTGACTGAGCGCGAGCCCGCAGCAGACACAGCAGGGGGCTGGGATGAGCAGGAGCGGCAGGTGGTGTTGGACTGCCTGTTTCGGCCCAATCTCCGCAGGCCATGCCGAGGGACCCCATGGATGCATGAATCTGTGCACTGGGCCTCTAGTAAGTGAATAAAATAGAAGGGCCTTGCACACGCTGGCATGGTAATGTGCCATGACTGAGGGAAGTAATTAACTCTATTCTCTGTAGTACAGCTGTCCTGGATACACTTGGTGGCTTTTAAAGTCCAAGATAGAACCGGGAGAATAATATGCAGAATCTGAATACACTGATGTGTATAAATAAAGGACTGGAAGAATGGACTCCAAACTTAATAGTGGCGACTTCTGGCAAGAGCAGCAGGGAGGATAAAGGAGGTTAAGAGGGGGAATAAACCCCAAAACCCATGTAGGGTGCAAAATGGTTTACTGAGAACGAACTGTGTGATGTGGCTAGATCAGATGAGTGCCACCTGAAAGCCACTTCATTGCCACATCCTGCCACCTGAGTAGGGAGCCCTTTCAGAAATTCTTTTTTTAGAAATCAACCAACAAACTTGTTTCCTTGCTCTTCAGGGGCCACATGTCCCCTGGTAGAAGCAGAAGACATTGTCACTGAGATACACACATGTGGTGGGTAAGTGGTAGCCAGATGGTCTTCCCTCCAAGTGCTCTTCATCCATGCTGCCCACCACATTCCTGCAGGCACAGCCCTGTCTTGCTCCTCCAATTCATCCTCCATGGTTTACACTGCAGCTAGTTACCTTTCCTTCTAAGTTTTAAATTGCACCAATAACATACAGATACATCTTAAACATCATACAGAAGTCCTCAAAACAAAACATGGAAGCCTCTTTTATTTCCCATGCTGCTCTCGCCAGAGTGGCCACTGTTAAGTCTGGAGCCCATTCTCTCAGTCCTTTCTCTATTTATACACATCGATATATTCAAATTTCGTGTATTATTCTCCAGGTTCTATCTTAGACTTTAAAAGCCACCAAGTGTCCCTAGGACAGCTGTGCTGAGCTGTCTCCCACCCTCCCCTCTGAAGGACTTATAGTTGTTTCCAATTCTGCCCTGTCGTCTACCCTGTGCAATGCTTTTAGCGCACAAGTGGAATGGTTTTGAAGGACAGAGTCCTACAAGTGGATTGCTGGATTGAAGAGTATATATTCTTAAACTTTAAATACTTTCAAACTGCCTTCCCAAAAGCTTTTACCCCTGAGTAAACCTCCAAAAACACCAATCTCATAACATTCCTCTGCTAAAGTTCTAGCAGCAACTCTTCTCCAAGATAAAGCCTGGAAAGGAGCCAAACAGAGGATGGGCAGTGATGGGTCAGCCCCACTGCTGGTGGAGGCAAGGCTAGGAAATGAGTCAAGTGGCAAAAACTGAGGCAGAGGAGGTCAGTGAAGGCTAACAAGTGAAGACACCAGACAGCCACATAGGATGACAGGGTTAACTCTTAGCCTGATTCGGCTGTACGGCCACATCAGAGGCTAAAATAGCAAAGAGACAGCTATTGGGTGAACAACCTTGCTGGTTGCTGGATAGGGCTGGCAGAGCTGACTGGATGGAGTGTGGGATAAGGAGATGGCTCTGATTTGGGCCCTCCTGAATCTGGAGGGACTAAGGGACTTCTGATACTAGGTGAATCCAAGCCGTGGTCATGAAGTCTGAAGGTACACAGCTGGGAACCATCAGCAAGGTTCTTATAGCCTTTACAATAAACCATTCTTCTGAGGCTATCATTCCAGCAACCCCGGTTGAAGGAAGCACCCAGAAAGGACAGGAGTCTCTTGGGCAGGCCTCTCTGTACCCTGGTCCTGGGCAGTACCACCTTCAACCTCCTTCTCCAGGCAGAGAGGCAGGGCCCAGCCTGCTCTAAAAGGACTTGATTTCTGTTCTCTAAGTAGATCCTGTCAGAAAGTGAGGCACTGAAAGGTGCGGGCACAGACCAGGTGCCTCTCCAGTCCGGGAATATGCCCAACCTTCCAGAAAAGCCCAAGGTCTGGTTGGATCACTTGTCTAAACCTCAGCCATTGATTGTCTAAGTTGCATATGAAAGCTCTGAAGTGTTTTTTTGAAGGATGAGAGATTGGAGGGGTGGCAATGAAAATAGTGAAACCAAAGGGTGGCCCAAGGGGTAGGAGGAAATCCAAGAGTATGGGAGGTTAGAAATCCAGCGGGACAGAGAAATGCCCGCTGGATTAGACTGCCTAGGGGGTTGGAGGTTGGGCTAGGGAATAACTGGCAGTGGGTGGGGAAAGCCTGTGTAGATAACACCCTGGAAGAAGGTTGGCCAGGAAGTGAAGACAAGGATCAGGGAGGATGAAGAGGAAGGGCATGGGGCTGATAAAAGGATCCCAGGCAGTGTGGGTGTTGTGGGAAACACAACTAGGCAGTTAACCTGCAGATGAGAACACACAACTGTAGGGTGGATGGCAGGGGTGGAAGCAGAGCCAATTGACAGGGTTGTGGCAGCCAGCCAAGGAAGCACCAAGGCTGCTCTTCCGGGGGGTCAGCCCCCACCTTGAGAGGTATCTAGGTAGCTCTGGGGTATACAAGTGCAGTAGGACTGACTGGCTCCAAAGTTTCCAATTAACTGTCTTGAAACTGCTCCCCACAGAAGGGTGGTGGTTTCTAGGGAACCCCTATCCAAATGCACAGCATTTTATTAGGCTAATAGAAGAGAATAGTTCTGGCTCTAGAAACAAACCCAATAATCCTCCTTGCTGATCCAACTGGTCTTAATGAATGGCTGCCCCTTATCCCACCTACTGACTTTACAAGTTTAGTTGAATTCACACAAATTTATACTGGATTTTGCAAGGACAAGGAAGTGTTTTATTTATTTACAACAAAAACATTTGTAACATAATTCTCCCTCTTCAAAACAGAGAACACTATAAAATACACACAGCAATCTCTATTTGTATTTGCCCAGGGACATTAGCAGCTGGAAGGGGGGTTGGGACTGGGAGAAAAGCCAAGATTTCCATTAAAAAAATCACACACATTAACAACAAACAACAACCAAGAAACTGCCTTAAAAAATAGCGTTTTCTACTTGTCAGTAGAGACACTTTCTCTACTATGTACTGTGTATGAAAATGTGAAACAGAAAACAGCACCTGTGAAAACTTGGTTCAGCAGCTTTAGAGATGAGGCAGTGCCCGGGGCTGTGGAATTCCAGCCCTTCTTCCAAGCAGGCCAATGTGACAAAGTGTGCCATGCAGAGTTCTTTCTTTCCAAAACAGATCTCCCCACCCAAAACCAATGGAGAACCCCAGCAGCCTCACTTCTCTTGCTTGTAGTTAGTTGAAGAACCTAGGAATCAAACACAGCAATTAGAAACACCATGGGACTCAGTCATCCCAAAGCTGAGCCATTGCAGTCTGAAGGTGCTGCCCGAGGTCACAACTATGAGTTAGAGGGAGCCAAAGGCAGTGATGACACTAGGTAGAAATCAGGGAACAGATGCCATTACTGGACAGCCCCTACTGGATGGGTTGTAGGAAATTGTTACCAATTCATATGATGACTTTGAAACTTCAAATCCAGAACACAGGACATAGTTGCAGAAAGTCAGAACAGAAAGACCCTAAAATCATCCAATTCAACTTCTTCATTTTTGAGATGAGGCCCTGAAATAAGTGACTAATTTCTGAATGCAATAAAGCTTTATTCATTAGTCTTTCTCAACAGTTCCATAATAAATGACTTCCTTCACCATTTAAGGATGTGAAAACACCTCCAAAGAGCCAAACATGTATGTAGCTGCTTTTCATTGGGCTACTACAAACACCTGTAACAAACACTGGGGCAGCATAAGCCACTCAGGATATAACCAGACGAGACGCCCAGACAAATCTTTCATGGGCAGCTGTAACTGGCATCCTACCAGATGGGCAGGTCACACCCATGTCGATGGCAAAGAGACGCGGTGGCAGTTTATCTGGAACCAGATGACCCGAGTCTCCTGGGCCCCCCAGTTTCCCGTCCTGTGATCCTGGGTGAGGAACACACCCTTTATCTCCTCATCTATAAAATGCGCATGACAGGAGCTTCACTGAGCTGTTACAAGGAGGCGCATAACGAAAGCTATGATAATGGCCTGTTGATTGTTCTGCAGTTCTTCTCAGGCTACTATCCCTCCTCCTCAATTCCCCTGGAGCCCAAGGCTGGCCCTCAAACCATGTAAAATGCTGGTACACAAAGGGTTCTGGCTGGATGGTGTACTGCTGTGATCAGCTGTGTGGGCCATCCTGGAGGCTGAGGGGTCTAAGTAAGAATACTTCCTTTGCCCTCTTCTTACAGAATAACAGTTTCTGAGGCAAGGAGAGAAACGTGACCCTCCCCTCTCCCTACCCCTTGGGCAGCAGCAGCAGGTGGGCACAGTGCAGAGCAGAGGGGGAGATCAACGCTTCCTCCTCAAGTTGCTCATTGCGCTTCTCACTTAAATCTACTGTGAAGAGTGTTTTCTTGCCTATAAATACTATGGCACTCTGCTGATTAAGTATTTATTAGCTGGTCTTTATAATAAATTATAGAAAAATACGGTACCAGTGAAATTTAACTTACAAATCTTAAAGTCACCACCCTTGTGAACTCTTCTTAGTGGGATAAAGAGATGAATAAAAAAAATATGTGCTATGAAGAAAAATAAGTAGGCTATGGGGACAGAGAATGACATAGGTTCCTGTTTCACAAAAAGTAACCGGAGAGGACCTCTCTGAGGAGACCCTTTGAGTAGACTGAGGTGTGGGAATAATCAGAAGGGCTTTCCAGGCTGTAGAGATATTGAGGCAAAGGCCAAGAGTCAGGAACACAGACCAGTATGTGTGAGAAACATCAAGGAAGCCAGTGTGGAGGAAATGACATTGGAGCGACAGCAAGGGGTCAAGTCATGCAGGGCCACAGAGGCATCAGGAAGGACCTTAGTTTTTACTCGGAGTGTAATGGAAGCCCTTACTGGAGGTTCTGAACAGAGAAATGAATTTTTAAACAAGATTTTCTGGCTGCTTTGTGAGAAAGAGATTGCAGGGGCATAAGAACAGCAGCAACAAAAGCCGCCCCTTTAATCTGGGCAGGTTCACAGAGTGCTCTGCCCAATACACTAAGTCATGATGTTGTGCCAGCTTCCTCATCCAGGCTTTTGGAAACTGGTACCTCACTTTTCATTTATTTGTCTACAAATCCAAGCTGCCACATAATTCCCACTATTTTAAGACCACACTAGAGAGGCCACCTGGGGGCTCCAGCACACAGTCCATTCATACACCTGACTAGAGTGAGGGCCACCCAACCACTGAAGTGGGAAGCACTGAAGGACTCTGCTGGGCACCCCGAAGAGGAGGGGATGAGGGAAAACCACGCAGGATGCTTGAGGGCAGAAACACCTTCCTGTCCTACCTCAAGGATACTCATGGAGAAACGATTTGCTGGCAGTTATCTCACGATGCTCTCTGATTCAGTCATACTGAGAAATGTCAGCTTTGGGGCCAAAATCAATTTGATATTCCCTTCGACCCTCTGAAACTGTTGTCCAGCTTAAGTTCCAATAGGACATCAGTGTTCAGACCCAGAACCTACTGGTGAATCAAGAGAGAACTCAAGCCACAGAGTCAGTAAAAGGTGAGGGAGGCCCATTGGAACACTGGTGTGGAAAAATCATGTTACTACTAATGAAATTCAATTATTCCACTAATCATGTCAACCTTTTGTTGTAAAAACATGCACTACTCATTGTATCATTAAAATAAAGGGTGAATTAATTTACTTTTTAACTCTTTGTTCAGGGTATTATATGTTATTTTAAGTCAATAAACAGAAGATTTTAGTACAACTATTTAGACATTTGAATAAAAGTTAGATCCCTACTTTAAATTAAGAATGTAAATAAACTGATGATATCTTAAAAATATAAACATAAAAAATAAAATGATAAAAGTACTAGGAGGAAACAAAAGACATTATTATCAGTTAAGAAGGAGAAATGCGAACAGCTGGGGCTCCCTCCCATCAGATAATCCTCAAGCTCTGGGCCCTCTGCTCCTCTTCTTGCAGCTCCTGGGCTCTCCTTTGCTCTCTTACCAAGTCCAAAGTCCCCCAAACTCTTCCCTCTCAGGCATCAAGCAGCCCGAGGAAAACAAAAGGAAACTCCTGTTAACCTATGCTGAAGAAGAAATCTAGTTCCCTTTTGCTTCAAATTCTCCTACTCAGTTTAATGGTCTTTCATTACAAAATGTGCCATCAATGCATTTCCTTAGGAAAGGAACTGTTCTTTTGTATAAGAGGAACTGTGCTGCTCTCCTAAAACAACCAATTAAAGATGCACAGTATTTCTATTTCTATCACATCCAAGATGCAAGATTATAAACCATAATAATGGGCCAATGGTTAAAAAAAGCTTACCTTGGTGATAGAAAGGCATCTAATAACAATCATTCTTGATAAAAACCTTTAATAAAAAACCATTTCCTTAACATGATAAAAAGAATACATCTCAACCAAAAGTCAGCATCTTGCTTTATCAGTGTAACAGTGGCAATTCCATCACAGTCATGAAAACTGCAGGTGGCTCAGTCATCACTACTATTTAACACTGTCTGAAAACACTAGCCCACATGATTAGATGGGCTCTGAATACATGAAGAGATCTTAAGTGGTCGAAAAAAGATAAATTTACTGTTATTTGCATATGATGACCTTGTGTCTAGAATATCCAGGAAGCAACCTGACCTATGAAAAAACTAGAACATTCAGAAAGGTGTTTGGTTATAGAGATACAAACAGGCAATTTATATGCTGACTCTGTGTGTGTAAAGATGACTGATCAGGAACATGCTACTTCTAATAAGATGCCATTCATATGTACCAAACAGGCAAATACTAAAAGTCTAAGTACAATGAAGACCAAGCATGGAAAAAAATCTCTGACACCAACGAAAGTGACATAAATCGGTATAGCCACTGGAGAAATCAATTTAATAATACCTAGTTCAGTTGAAGATATACATATCACCATCCAGTGATACAACATTTAAATAAATATCACAGAAAAAACTCAGGTGTGGTGATAACTATATTACCTCCTATCTATTTATCATTGTTAAAAATATGTATTTTGATGCCCTATAATGGACTGCTACTCAATCGTTGTTTTTCAAGTAAAATAGTTCTTTGTGTAGTGACTTAGAAAATATCCCAAATGCATTAGAGAATGTATTACACAACAAAATGTATAATTTTACTTATGGGGAAGATTACATATACACCCACATTCTCAAATTTCACCAAAAAACAACAAAAACACCCTTCAGGAAGGGTGAGACATCCACAGTGGTTATCTCAGAAAGTGGGCTTGGTACTGGGTGTTTACTTTTCCCTTGTTTTAACTATAAGTGTGTAGTATTTTAAATTGTGTTTTTAAAATATTTTAAAAATTGATTTCAGAGAAGGGAGAGGGAGAGAAAGACAGAAACACCAATGAGGAGAGAGAATCATTGATTGGCTGCCCCTGCGACACCCCCGCACTGGGGATCTAGCCTGCAAACCCAGGCATGTGCCCTTAACCAAAATCGAACCCGGGACCCTTCACTCCACAGGCCAATGCTCTATCCAATGAGTCAAACCAGCTAGGGTGTATTTTAAGTTTTAAAAAATTTTGCATGTAGCAATTTTACAGTTTAAATTCAAACACTGACAGAAAGTTGCAGGAAGGGTAGAGGAAACAGAGTAGCAGAGAGCTGATAATTGTCAAAGATGGGTAAGGAGTACAAGGGCAGATTGTCATGCTTGTCTTTCTACCTTTAAATAGGTTTAAAAAAGCCCATATTAAAAAGTTTAATAATAGCCAAATGAGACAAAAAAAAAAAAACAAAACAGAAAACTATTTCAATCTAGTCTATGTTCCATGAAATGACTTTAGAAATAAACCCTGTAATCAATATTCATTCAGCTTGAACATGTTCCCGGGAAGGCAGATGGGCAGAGATAGCCTCCAGATCAGACACTGAAATTTTATGAGGTCCAGTTAGTTGCATTTTCAAGTTGAAACTGATAAAAAGCAACACATTAGCATAAGTGGGAATGTGTCAAAATAGAAAAGTTTACACTTAATTTTGAAAGTCCAATAATCTTAGCACATTGAAGTGCAGTCAGAGAAAAAAGCTGTCATGTATTCATGGCTCAAGGGAAGATAAGCCCTGAGACCTACAAAGACAAAAGCAGTCAGACTTAGGCAGAGAATACAGACAAAAGGTCTAACAGGGCAGATGCCAGCTGAATATATGAATACTAAACAAGCTGCTTCCAATGAGAGCAAACCCCAGGCCTGGGGAAAAGGCACAGTCAATGTGAAATAGAAACTCAAGCAACGATATGATCAGTGTCCACAATAATGAGCAGTAATCAAAGAAGAGTGTGAAAATGTAACAGAGAAGACAGAGAAGTGATGTAATCCTGCAACCATGAGCCGGAGGGAGCAGTGCCCAGGATGTTTATGTTGGAAATCCGAGGACAAAGAACTGAGAATCAGGGCAGGGTATGCAGAGTTCCCACGGTGTCGTGTACCAGCCCTGCCCTGTCTTGCAGCCCATCCTACAGCACTTTCCTCCGGTCCTACAATGAACCAGAGTGAACTCTCAGACCTATTCCAGGAACAATGAGTCTTAACCTTTTACAGTCATAGATCTCTTTCAAAAAACTGATGAAAGCTATGGATCCCTTTTCCAAATCCCAGAAAATGCACAAACATTGTACAGAAAGGCAAAGATTCATAGACCCTCCCTGAAGCATTTAATTGGTTCCCTTTCTCAAAACACAGTATTCAATTAGAAAAACATAGTCTGAATATCTCACATAATTCCAATTGAGAAAGAAGAATTCTAGAAAGGGCCCCAGCCCATTTGTATTCTATGATGTGATGTTCTGGCCATCCCACCAGTTGGCTGTGTCCTCTGGCCGGTCTGGTCTTCATCCTGTCCCTTCTGCTCCTGCCAGGCCACTGTTCAAAGTTGACTCTTACTTGTGAGTCTCTCCCTTTACCTGCTTCTCTCCAGCAAGGCCTTGGCCCTCTCGGGGCCTGATCCACACTGACTCAGCCTCCCTGCAACCTGTCCCTCCCTTAGCTACATAGCTCTACCTCTTCTCACTGTTGACATGAGTCAGGAATCACAGGGTGGTGTTCCTTACCTGCTAGAAGCACATCAAGCTCTCTGAGTTGTCCCCTGAAACCACCCCTTTCTAGGCTGAAAGTGAACAAGAGAGCTCTCCAGACCTTTACCCCAACTAGGGGGTAGGCAGGACTCACAGCACAGCACTGTTGCACTTCCTCTGATGACAACTGTCAGCTTATAATTGCTAGTTGCCACAGTGCCATAGTCAAGGCAGCAGGTATGTATATGGTCAAAGAAGGATCAAAAGTAGCACCCATCAGCCACCCTTATTTCAAAACAAGGTTTACATTATTTAATATTAGAGGCCACAAATCTGTGCACCGATATGGTACCTCAGCCTGGCCTGTGGGGATCAGGCCGAAACTGGCTCTCTGACAACACCCAAGGGGTCCCGGATTGTGGGAGGGCAGTTCTTGTGTGACGCACCCCAGAATCGGGCTCCCTCCTCTCTGGTTTTGGGTGCATCACCTGAGAACTGCAGCTGCCAAGTCACCACAGCTCGGCAGCTCCTGTGTTGAGCGTCTGACCCCTGGTGGTCAGTGTGCATCATAGCTACTGGTCGACCAGTCACTTAGGCTTTTATATAGATTAAGGTGACCAGATTGAAAGCGGTACACCATTGACGGGGGGGGAGGGGGGGTGTCTTCTTTTTTAATTATTACTTAAAATATTACAAAGAGTAATCGGGACTTTTTCAAAACACCGCGGCACGCGGGACAAACTGTTAAAAATCGGGACTGTCTTGCCAAAAGCAGGACATCTGGTCACCTTAATATAGATGCTTCTAATTACATCCAACCATGTCTCCTCCTCTCATGAAAACATATTAATAAAGGAGCCTACATTATTGTGGTCCACAGACTAGCCATGTCTGTATCCCCTGAGAGTTTATTACAAATACAAATTCTTGGGCTCCCCCACCCAACCTGTTGAATCTGAACAAACCCTGGAAGATGTATTCTAACCAGCTCTCCAGGATAATCTGATGAGGCTGATTCCAGCAGCACTGCCTTGTAATTGCCTACTTTCTCACTTCTTGCTCACTACTCACCCAGGGCAGTCTTATCTTTGTTCTCACCACTCCGCTGTTGCCACAGGTCACCATTAGCAGCACATTGGCAATTCCAATGATTACTATTCAGTCCTTAGCTTTCAAATCCTTGGTGCTGCTGGATTTGAAAGTTGGCCCTCTACAGGTTCTTTACCCTTTCTGGTGTCAGGGACCCCACTTAGGAAGTTGCTGGCAGCCATGGAATCTGTATATATACATGACCATTCCGGGATTTATGGATCCCTGAAACCCACCAAAGACTCCCAATTAAACCCCCTATTCTACTTTCCTGGTTTTCATGGTGACTCATTCTCTTGGTTCCTGACCTCTCCTTTCAGGTGTTCCCAGGCTCTGTCCTTGGCCCTCTGTCTTCCTCCTTCTACATCTCCTCCTAGGTGACTTCATTCACATACCTGGATGTTCCTGTCTGGCATATACTGATGGCTGCTACGTGCATTCAAGATAGGCCTCTTCTCTGACCCACAGACTCATATCTAACTGTCTATTAGCCACCTCTGCTTAGATGTCCTGCAGGCACTTCAAGTTCAAGCCCCAAACTAAAAATACCTTAACCCAAACTTCTTTCAGTTGGAAATACCTCCATTGACTCAGCTATAAGATCTGGACATCTGAGGATCACTCGATTCTTTCCCCATCCCAACACCAAATTGTTTGATTCTGCCATCTAAAATAGTCCCTGAATTTTTTTTCTCTCCTTTCCATTCACCTCACATCTGTGTTCAGTCCCTCATCTTACATGTGTTAGTCTCCTGGTTCCAGTCGCTTCCCCTTATAACCAATTATTTCTCCAGCCACCTCTCTCTGCATCCTCACTTGGTAGCCATAATGAGCCCCAAACCTGCTTCCTACTAAGGTTCACCAATGTGCAAACCTTACAACATCAGTATGTCAAAAAGAATTACAAAACAAAGGCCTGCATCTGTCACAGCCTTTTCTGTTTGGACTGTGACAATGAGGACTTGTAGATGCTGTCACAATAACAGGGCAGAACACACCCTTGTGAACATACACTTGTCCTCTGTGCTAGGAATAATTTTTGCTTACAGCTATTTGCTCCCTTTGTCTAACAGATTTGCAAACCCTTCTCTGTGTTCTTGAAACTCTTAGGTTCATTGCAGTTCATTTCGACTTCATCCTGGGTCTGTGACTTCTATGGAGAACCATAGAGAGGGTAGTCAGGCAAACGGCTAACACTCCTTATCTTCTCCCTCACGTGGCTCAAGGCACTAAGACACTCACTTCATGTTCATTACTCATTGATTAGGCTCACTTCCTTTACCATTTGTCTGTCCTCTATTAACCTAAATGTTTGTCTGGGCTTACATACGCTTGGAGGCAGGGCTTATGCACCTAATTATGAACCCAAGAAATTAAAAACAGACTAAGCCATCATCTGATGGAACCTAAGGAAGTGCGCTGTAACCTCAAAGCCCTGATCACTTCATCCTACACATGATGACATGAAAGCCCAGAGCAGTTAAATGACTTGGCTGAAGTCACAGCTAGAGAGCTAAGACTGGGAAGCCAAATTTTCCATCTCTTAACCATTTTATGAATGGTAAAGGGCACTTCAATACTGGTTCTGAAGTGTAGAAAAAGGAATCTAGTTATCGCCTGAAATTTAAGTAGCCCTCACTGATACCTCACATATAAAAAACACAGAATCCACTAAATAAACCTTAGTAGGAAGTAGGTTTGGAGCTCATTACAGCTACCAAGTGAGGATGCAGAGAGAGGTAAAGGGGCCAAAGAACCTCTACCAGAGGAAATGCTTTCCGGGGAAGAGGTATAATGAAAAAGCGCCAACCTAAGTGCAGTTATTTTTAGTCACACAACAAAGGGATGACTTCAATGACACCTCCTGAGCTGGGAGAAAAGGCATTTCACAGATATCCAGATCAAGAGACTGTGTCTAAAAGTTTGTTTGGAAAATGACACGGCCATCATCTGACAACAAGAGAATGCCTGCCTGGCCCAGTTACCCTTGAGAAAATACAATGCCATTTTGAGTGGAGAAAAAAAAAAGTGAAGATGCAGTGAAAGAAAATCAGAAGAATATAAATAAAAATTTAAAAATACAATTAAACAAGTTATTATTTGTTCAGAACTCAAATGAGTCTAACTGGAAGCATAAAATATCTTTATAGACTCAGCGGTCCATCTAAGAGTTTCTTCTTTATCTCTTTGAGGAAAAGGGGATCAAACAGACTATTTGTCTAGATCTAGTCACATACTGTGAGAGATGATCTGCTCCCATAGAGTTTCCTAGCAACTAACCAGTTGGGCCCAGACACAGGAAGGCTGTTTTGGAACATAGGAACCCTTGACCCCAGAGGACATCTCCAGCCTTAGCATTGGCACCAACCTCTGTGGGGCCTGAAGCTCCACTGCTCACTTCGGGCCAACTCTTTGAACCAGAACTAAACCCCAGAATCTCAACTGCAGGAGTGCACTCTCCCAGCCTGGCCTTTATGTCTATCTAAGTCTCCTGGGAGCTGCTGTGACTTCCCAGAAAACGTTTTTTTTAAAGTCTGTTAAGATACTCTTTTCCTAAGCTGGCCAAGCAATATGGCTCAATCTTCTTAACTTTACAGCCCAAAGGCTTCAGCTTCTCTTAAATTGGAAAGGAGAGAAGAGGGAGTAAATTCCAAAACATCTAAGAGAGGGATAAAAACCAATGGCCACCCAAGGGGTAACACTCCAACTGAAGAAAGAAGCTGAATATATTATATTTAAAGCTTCAAGTATCATCTGGCATTACAATTGACCAAATGAAAATAGTCAGTTGTTTACACATATGCATAAAGACCTCCACAGTAAAAGGGTCTAATTCTCTGAGCTTTTTATTCTTCCATCAATCTGTAAAATGAAATAATTATTTCTTCCTCAAAAGAATATTGGGGAGATTAAACAGGTTTATGAACCTTATCAAGCACTATAGACATGGAAGATGCTCAGACCCTAGAAATGTTAAGAAACCCTGTACCCCAAGCACTCCTGTGCACTCTAATTAGAGACCATAGCTTACTTCCATAGATAGACTAAATGTGAGCATAACGCGAATTCCACGTGAAACAGTGACATGTGTAACTGTATGAATACTCAAAACATTTACTGGGGAAAATTTAAACGTACATAATAGACATTTAATTTACCTCCTTTACTTAGAAGAGGGTTCTTACTAATCAACAATTAAAAAAGACTCAAGAGAAGAGTGAGCAAGGATATCTATAGGCAATTTGCATTAAAAAATATAAATAGCCAATAATTATATAAAAATATGCTCAACTTCATTAGAAATTGGGAAATACAGATTGAAATGATATAGCACTGTATCCACTATTTTAGGGAAAAATAATCCACCTGAGGAAAATTTGGGAAGAGGTGTAAGAGTTGGTACTCGGTGCAAAGCCTCTTCTTTCTGGTATCTAAGGATCCCAAAGTATTTTGGTAGGTCCTCACCTACTCAGTCATTTTATTCTTAAATGTGAATAGAAAACCAAGAAACACCACCCATTTTGGAAACATTGACAAGAGAAAGGTCAAAGCACGCAAGCCAAAAAATACACATTTTAGGAAATAAGTGAAAATGTGCAAGAATGGTCCTTACCTTTTACAGATACATAGGCAAATCCTTGTGGATAAAATTATATAATTACTAGGACTTGCTTCAAATTAATCCAGCAGTGCTGGGACTAGGGGAAGAAATGGGTCAGGTCACAGATGAAAACATTCACTTTATGTTGATAATTGTTAAAGTTAAATACATGGAGTTTAAGGAGGAATCATTATACTATACTATCCTCTACTTGGGTAATTTTCTCCCCCCTTTTTTATACAAAGAGGGGAGAAAAGAGAAGGATATTATGAAAAAGGAAAATCTAAAAAGAGCTCATGAATTCATATAACCGATTGCTGAGATGAAAAAAAACAATGGAAGAGTCAAAAAAATGAAGTTTATTTCCAGAATTGGGGGTGGGGGTGAGAGGAAATTTTAAAGAGACAACGAATATAGAGGATTCCTGCAGAAGGTCCTACATCCAGCCAGTAGGAGGACCCAAAACAAGAGGACAGGGAAAAAGGGAAAAGTGTCATTAAAAAATATTACTGATGAATTTTTTAGCTCTTTAAGAACTTGAGCCTCTAGAATTGAGGTACCTATCTAAAGGACTTGAGCATCTGGGGGTACCTTGACATATTACTATGAAATTTTAGATGAATCAAGAATCCTATCTAATAAAAGGCTAATATGCAAATTGTCCCCTTGGGAGTTTGACCGACCAGGAGTTCAATTGCTCACTATGGCATGTGCTGACCACCAGGGGGTAGTGCGGAATGAAGGAAGGCCCCAGCCAGCAGCCGGAAGGCCCCGATTGGCTCCAAATGCTGGCCAGGCCTAGGGACCCTATCCCTGCACTAATTTTATGCACTGGGCCTCTAGTGTATCCTATCTAATAAAAGGGTAATATGCAAATTAACCATCACTCTGTCACAAAGATGGTGGTGCCCATAGCCACAAAATGGCAGCACCCAGTCCTCTCAGCCCTGCCAGAGTCCCCCAGTCATAGGGGGGAGGGGGTGGCCACTGAAAGCAGGCAGCATGAGCAGCCTTTGCCATGCCCAGCTCAGGAGCTGGAGTGGACAGGGACAGGGGGGCTGGCCCACAGCCTGTGGCCAAATGCAGATCCAGAGAGGAGATGACGGGCCTGCCTCCTATGAAATGAACACAGCTCTCTCCTGCCTCCCACAGAAGTAGTGCAGCTCCCTCCCGGCTCCTGTGGGCGTTGCAACTCACTTCTGCCTCCTGCAAGCCAAAAAATACACATTTCAGGGAATAAGTGCGGAAGCAGCAGGCAGCCTACTGTGCGCGATATTGCAAGATGGGCTACTAGTATGTATATACATGTATATCCTATATAATAAAAGGCTAATATGCAAATTGTCCCCTCAACCGGAAGTTCAACTGGGAGTTCAATCAGGGCTTGACCAGAGGGCGGAGCCAGCCGGCCAACCACCCATGGCCCCTCCCCCAAGCCGGCCCACCCCAATATGCCCCAATTGGGGTGGGCCAGCTGGACCCCACCCATAAACGAATTTGTGCACTGGGCCTCTAATATGTGTGTGTGTGTGTGTGTGTGTGTTTGAATACTAGGGGCCAAGTGCACAAAAATTTGTGCACTCAGGGGCTCCCTCAGCCCAGCCTGTGCCCTCTCGCAGTCTGGGACCCCTCAGGAGATGTCCACCTGCTGGCATGCCTGGCCAGCCTGGGTGAGGGGCTGATGGCTGTTTGCAGGTTGGCCAAGCCCCCCAGTGTGGACCCTCACCCCACTGGGGTGTGGCCAGCCTGGGTGAGGGGTTGAGGGCCATTTTCAGGCTTCCTATAGTCTCTTCAGGTTTTGGGTCCCTACTGGGGTGCCTGGGCAGCCTGGGTGTGGGGCTGAGGGCTGTTTTCAGGCTGCCCACAGTCCCTGCAGGGTTTGGGTTCCTACTGGGGTGCCTGGGCAGCCTGGGTGTGGGGCTGAGGGCTGTTTTCAGGCTTTTAGGCTGCCCACAGCTCCCATTGACCCAATGTCCCAGCAAGGCTGGCTGGAAGATTTCTGGGGTTTATTTATCTTCTATAATTGAAAATGTTGCTTTAAGCCCAGGCCTATGCAGGTAATGAAGCCTCCTGCTGGCTTCAGCTCCATGGCTTCTATAATTGAAAGAATGTTGCCGTGAGCAGAGAGAGGCCCAGCCGGCCTAGGCAGGCAGTTTCCTCCATCACTGGCGCAACAGAAGCCTCCTGTTTACTCTAGCTCCGTGACTGCCAGCCTCCATCTTGGCTGGGTTAATTTGCATACAGCCGCTCTGATTGGCTGGTGGACGTGGCTTAGGCATCCCATAGAAACAGTCAATTTCAATATTACTCTTTTATTAGATAAGATATATATATTTAATATCCTTAATGTAAGTGTGAATTGGGCATATAAAGAGTTAGAAAATTTCTTTTTACATCTCATTTTAAAATATTACTAAAAATATCAGAACAAGAAAGTAAACCAAAAAAAGGTACCTAGGAAATAGTGGATTCAACTCAGGAGCTAATGGAAATCTCAGAATGGCAGCTGTGCATCAAGCCTATAGGAAATCTGTGCAGATTGTTACACTAACAGAAATTTCCAAGAAGGAGCTCCCTGAGAAGAAAGATACAGACTATACACTAGTAGTACCACAGAGTTTTTAAAAGGATAAATGCAAACAAATAAAATGCAAGGAACAAATAAATGCAAGGAAAATAAAAGAAATTCAATTAGAAATTGAAGAAAAATATAAAGCTTAAAAATTTATAAAAAGCATAGCATTGGCTTTTCAGTTAGTAATATTCTCATTATACAACGTGGAGTATAGAAAAACACTGTCTTTAGCTTACAAAATCAGAAACATCAACATGAGTGTAATTTATAATTACAATAATCTAATAGAAGGTCTAAAAGTAGTAATTTATAATAATAAAAGTGTAATATGCTAATTAGACCAGACATCATTCCAGATGTCCTTCTGGATAAAGCCAGGGCCGGAGCGAAGCCGGGTCCCAGGTGCCTGCCGGCGGCTGGAGCAAAGCCCAGGTCCCAGGTCCCTGCTGGCAGCCAGAGGGAAGCCAGTGGCAGCAGCTGGGGGGAGGAAGGCCTATTCTTGCACGAATTTCATCCATTGGGCCTCTAGTAGAACTATAAACGGAGGAAAAAGATTGTACTGTATCATATCACAGCACGAAGTCTTTAGACACATGTCTAAAACTGATAAAAATTAAGAAATGGCAATACAAACAGAATATTTAGCTATATGGAAGAATCCCCAGAAGAAGCTCAAGTTAAAATTGGTTTCTTCTGTTTAACCCTTTGTATTGATTGTTTCCTCAACTTGGTGGCCTGGGCCAGACTGCCAAGGTTGGAATCCCTGGCTCTATTGCTTACTAGCTTTGTGACCTTGGCAAGTTACCTAGCTTCTTCATGTCTAATTCATCATCTATAAAATGGAGATAATATCTATATTATAGAGATGTTATAGTAAAAACAATCCACATAAAACATACAAGAGAATGCCTGGCATATAAAATAAGTGTAATATATATTTTGATAATTAATAAAAACACATTAAAAATAAAATAAATGGTGAGCAATGCCATTAAAATAAAATAAAATATGACAAACCATGATGGTGAGCAATGCCATTTAAAATAAACTATGACAGCCCTGACCGGTTTGGCTCACTGGATAGAGCATCGGCCTGCGGACTGAAGGGTCCCAGGTTCGATTCTGGTCAAGGGCATGTACCTTGGTTGCGGGCACATCCCCAGTAGGAGGTGTGCAGGAGGCAGCTGATCGATGTTTCTCTCTCATCGATGTTTCTAGCTCTCTATCCCTCTCCCTTGCTCTCTGTAAAAAAATCAATAAAATCTATTTAAAAAAAACTATGACAAACCAATAAAATAAATGGTGAGCAATGCCATTAAAATAAAATATGACAAACCACGGGCTTAACGATCTGCACAGATTTCCTATAGGCTTGATGCACAGCTGCCATTCTGAGACTTCCATTAGCTCCTGGGTTGAATCCACTATTTCCTAGATACCTTTTTTTTGGTTTACTTCCTTGTTCTGATATTTTTAGTAATATTTTAAAATGAGATGTAAAAATAAATTTTCTAACAAGCCAAGCCTACCAATTAGCCTTGTGAACTCACTCAAGTTCTGCCTTCTCCTCCAGAAGATTTCTCTGTCACTCCTAGTTCACTGTGATCATCTCTAACTCCTAATTCTGTATACTCTCCACCCCAAGCCACTTCTTTCCATTAGCTAACACATACCACTTAAAGCTTCTCTTCTCCAGAATAAATAGCTTCAGTTCCTCCCACCTTTGCCCACAGGTCACCTTGTACACCCTCTATGGTCATTTCTTTAACAACTAAGTTCTCATTTGCCACTAGAATTCTTTTGACTGAAAGCACCTTCCCATCCATTCTAGATGGGAGGCCTCATACTCCTGTCTTCTTTCCATTTCTGCTGCTGCTTTTACTTCTAGGCTGTTATCACCTCTCAAACATCTTCTACCTGCCAGACTTGATGCTTCCAACACAGCCCTTCGGTCCCTTCTTACATGAGCCTGTCAGATCATCTCAACCCGATCACATCTTTCCCCTCCTCTGAAGCCTACAGAACACACTCCAAAAAAAGACTGAAATGCCAGGACAATACCTGGTCCACAACTGACCTCAGCATTGGACTTCTTGTCTTGTCCATTCACATACACCCCCCACTCCCTCCTTGTGCCCAGTGCTACCCTTTGAAGCTTCAGGACTGCTTCAGCAAAGCTTTTCTCTGGTCAGGATGCTGCCCATCATAGCACTCTTCTGTGTACTCTTGATCCAACTGATTGTCCTGTCCTCCCTATTAGAGCACTAGCGGTGCCACAGAGCACCTGCCAAAGCATGTGAAAACCACGAGTTCTCAAGAGGTACTTGGGGAAGGAGTAATGAGATGGTGCATGGGACCCTCTTCTTCACTCATTCAGGATGATGGGAGGAGGAGTTTAAGTAGCGGGGGAATTGGAGGACATCTGTAATACTGTCAATAATAAAATTAAATTTAAAAAAAGAAAAAAGTTGGAACACTATTCCAAATGTTTCCAGGTATGACAGCATCTGTTACAAAAGCCCTTTGATGCCCCTGGTAAAGTCACTACTATGGATGGATATATGTGAGATCTTAACCAAGTAGGTAGTTAGAAAATGTTCACTTATGAAAGTTTGAATGTAGTATATAAATAGGAATACTACATTGCAAACCACAGGGAAAGCAGTTTCAAAGCAGCTTATCAAATATTAGCTAGGGGGGTTCCTATAAAACTTTAGGTCTTCTGATGTACATGAGTGAACACATTGACTGCCATCTTGACTTTTTAGATTACCTACAGGAACACTTCCATGTAGAGATCTGAAAATCCAAACTAAGGAAAAAGACCTTGTGGCAGAACTATGGATGTATTTGCTCTTTCCACTGTGAGCTCCTAGTAGGAGGAGCTGCAAGAGATCCCTAATTCACTAAATTGGCAAATGACCCACTGTTCTGTAACAGCAAGACTAAAGGGCACAACTCAGCAGAACAGTGAGTGGCTGCTACAGTTCAATACCCTTTGATGGACCTCTTCCCCTTTGCCCATTGTCTTCATCCCCTTGCTTTTGGGGAGCAGCAACCTTCTTTGAACAACCACTGCTCACCTAATCTGTGGTGCTAAGAAGGGGTGCCACTCATGGGACTCCACATACCTGAAACCAGGCCAGAGTCCTGCCTTAGGATTTTCAAACTGGAGCTATGGTTGGTACAGGAAGAAGAGGAAGGTGTGGGATAAGGAGAGCCCTCTCTCAAATAGAAAGACTGTGCAAATGGATGTCTGGGCACTCCTTATAATGGGAGAGAATAAAGCAGCAATGAGATCAGGACCCTAAGGCCCTCAGAACTGCAGGCACCTGCTTGAGTATTGGTTGTTCAACTCCTCCTTTGATTCAGGGAGCTACACCAGGATCCCTTCTGTAATTCTCTTTTTTAGCTGATGCTAGATAAAGATGGATTTCTGTCGCTGGTACTAAACAACAGTCCTGACAGCCAATACAAGAGCCAGCTTGGAGGGTATGGTTTCAAAGAGACTGATCTAGCATTTCCGCTATTTTACACTTGATCCAACCAACATTTACTGAGTGCTAATCATGTGCCAGGCATAGTTCCAGGTACTAGAAAATACAAAGATGAAAAAGACATGGCCTTTGATCTAAAAAAAAAAAATCCAGTCTATTACAGTCAGAGGCTTAGAACACTCACCCTACCAAGGTAACTGTCTAATATATTAGGAAACAAGATGAAGACAAGTCAGGAATACCTAACATCTGAGAAGAACAAATTTTAAATGCTCCTACTCAGTTAAAATTATATTGTCAGAAGAATCTAAAGACCTAGACATTTTAAGTGACTAACTCAGCACAAGTACAACAGAGGAAAATGTGGAGTAGGAAAAATACCCATGACACAAAAGCCACAATATGTTACAACTACAACAGCACAGGGATATGACAATCATAACCACTTTAGACTCCAACCACTTTAGAACACAGTCACTGCTGGTGATAAGACGGTTTAGAGATGCATGGGATATCATCTAAATATCATTAGGCTCCAAAAAATCTGATAGACTGAGAAAGCTGAGAGGTAAAGATGATGGAAAGGGAACTTGCTGCTCTGCTGGGTTTTCCAAGATCTGTTTCTAGGATGGACTCTGGAAGAACTGGATATTCATTAAATGGCAGAATATACCAGGTAATAGTCTAAAATGTCTTGCAAAAGCCACCCAGCCTCCATTTGTACTGGACAGTAACAGAAATCAAATACGAGAAATCCTCTGGCTCACATCTCAGTTCAAATACTCCAATGTCCCTGAAAGACCTGAAGGTAAGGGTCACAGGGTCAGGGTTAGTGAGGAAGGCAACATTTACTTCTGATACTGATATAGGCTGTTTCTGACAGGGCAGACAGCAGCAGTTTGTAGATCACCTGTTAAAAAGTCTGGGATGAATAGGCCTTTTCACTGCCTTCTTCTCTCAAGCCTCTTTTGTAGAGGGATGTAGGTAGCAACAAAGGAGAGATTTATCACCAAGAGCCCGTTGGGCAGCTGTTTTCTTGTTGTGCCTTGTTTAACTTCTCTCTCGAGAACAGAGTTATCTACCCAGCTAAGCAGGTGTTTAAGGCAGGTGATTTTGTTTCCATTAATTTTCTTAAGTAATAGTAAACCAGACGAGAGGGTTATCTCATGTACTCATGGGAAACCTTAACCCTGTGCCTGCTAAATCACAAGGTATATGCTGTGGTAGAAATGTGAGCTTCTGCTCCCTGTTGGTTCTAAAATCTTCAAATCTCTAATTTTAATAGCAAGCAAAGCTTCGGAGTCACTGCTCATTCCTACCCCTTACATTTGAATGTAGTCTTTTTAAATGATGTATTAGCTGTAAAGTGAAGTTGGATGCCTTTAGGAAAAACCAGGTAAGTATTACTGTTCATTTCAAAACTCAGATAAACCATCACATTAATGACTATTACATTTTCATGTTCCAATCTTCTGTGAGGGAGAGATTAACATAAAATATGAAAAAATTGTTTTCATTTTAAAACCTAAGGCTTCACAAACCTATAAATTTATCCACAAGCTCTGGGTGGACTTTCAAAACTTTTCTATGATCTTCTCTATGAGAAGACCCACAGTGTGTGCATTCTGCACTAGACTTGTGTCACTACCTTCAACAGGAATTTTGCTACTCCCATTCATCCTCAGCTGTAGACAGCCACTGGTGGGTTGATAAGAACCACGTTTTTATACTTGCTGGACAAAATCCTTTTATGCTTTAGTCCTTTTATTACCTTTACTTTTCTCCTACTGTAGAGCCATTATCACAAGGAGCAAACATTCGATGGCACATTTCTTTCTCTTTATCTGTGTAGTCCCTGTAGTGGCTGTAAAGTGAAATACACAGTAGTTAGAGAAGGTCTGTATTTGTAGGAGGTGACATCTGGTGGCTGGAATTCTCCACTCAGCTCCAGAAGCACTGAAAATTCAGGGGGCTTTAAACTGAATCGGGAGGGGGTGGAAGCAATACTGGAGAGGTAGGTGAGCCAGTGGGGGCTCCCAAGAGCTGTTAAGGAAACCCTTGGACAAAAAGCCCATTTCTGAAAAGATGGCATCCTTGAAGGCTAAGAGCCACTGTCAGTGAAGCTGCCAGGTGACACCTCACACTCAGTAACCACTAACTTACCTTGAGATTATTTTTTGCTCAAGAATGGTTGGATTCCAAAATTTCTACATTTATCCTGACAGGATACTTATAAATAGCAGAAAGGAAATCATTCTAAAAAGCCCAAAATACAATTGGATCCAAATATAAAGAGGTACATATCAGTTTTTAATGTCAAGAAAGCTTTAACTAAGCAATTTGGATTAAATGTTTAATGTTAACAGGAGTAGAGAAATTCAGCAGTACTGAACAACAACAAAACCATCTTAAAAAATGGTGGATATAGCCTGGCCAGCGTGGTTTAGTGGTTGAGCATTTGACCTAGGGACCAGGAGGTCACAGTTCGATTCCCAGTCAGGGCACATGCCTGGGTTGCAGGCTCGATCCTCAGTAGGGGGCATGTGGGAGGCAACTGATAAATGATTCTTTCTCATCGTTGATGTTGCTAGCTCTCTCTCCCTCTCCCTTCCTCTTTGAAATCAATAAAAATATATTTAAAAACAAATGGTGTATATATTATGGGGTGGTGGAATGTCAAATTTATGTTGATATTTTCAAAATTTTCTACAATGAACATGAAATTTCTGTAATCATAAAAAGTTACATTACTGGTTGGGTGGCTCAGTTGCTTGGAGAGCATCATCCAGTACACCAAAAGACTGTGGGTTCAATCCCCATTCAGGGCTTGTACAGGAGGCAACCAACTGATTGATTTTCTCTCTCACATCAATGTTCCGCTCTCTCTCCCCCACTGCCCCTCTCTCTAAAAATCAATAAAAAACATACCTTCAGGTGAGGATTAAAATAAAAAATAGTTACATTACTGAAATACTTATATATATACATATATCTCCAAGTATATATATATATATATACATACACACACACATACATATATATATATACATATACATGCATACATATATATATGTGTGTGTATATATATATATATATATATATATATATATATATATTACTTGGATAATAAAAAACTCTATGGGTATGAATCAGACCTGAAAGATCAATTTTAGATCAAACCGGGGTCTATAAGGCACCTTTCTGCAGTCAGTTGAGAACAGCTGGTGTCAAACAGAAAGACTATCTGAAGAACAAGTCTCTTTTAAAAATCACATTAGACATCCTCTTTACAAGTGCTTATTTGCAGGGGGAGAGTGAAACAGGGAGATGGAAAATGATCCAGACAGATGTAGTTTGGAGTTGGTCCCACTTCCCCACTAGGAGCTGATGGTTTAGAGTATTGAGCACTTCAAACAACTAGCTCTAGGGGGCGCTGCCTCATAACACCTGCTGGACAACATCCCCAGGTGGAGAGATCAGAACTGTAAGGCATCATATCTCTCTTTCTCTGTTAGCAAAAAAAGGTCTCACCTGGCCAGTTTCTTCAGCTCATTATTGATGTCATGATTGAAGGGCTGTTCTTTCTGGGCTCGAACTAGAAAATTTCGGGCCTTCTGATACTCTGTCATGAGGAGACAGGCCTGTCAAATGACAGAATTTGAAAGCATCGTTAGGAAAGAGCATTTTTTGCAGGGACCAAGTTGAACACCATTGCCACCTTTGCTTAGGCATTTGTTCTCTAGTCTTTGTCCTCCAATTCACCTGTCCACACCGGAAGAGGGCTTTGGCATTCTTTTGGTCAATAACCAGAGCCTGCTCTCCATAGTGCAGGGCCCTGGTGGGATGCTCCAGCTTCAGGTACGTAAAGGAGAGGTTAAGGAGAACAAGAAGCTTAGAAGCTTCTACCAGGTGCTGTTCTTCAAGGGGTGCTGATCGCCGGCACAGAAGCAACAAGGCCTGTGGAGAGGATACACAGGTGGTTAAGAGGAGTGACAATCTTATATACAGAAAACCCTAAGAATCCACAAAAAATCCCTTTGAGCTAAAAATGTAGTTCAGCAAAGTTTCAGGATACAAGGTCAATATATGAGTTAGCTATATTTCTAAATTAAGAAAATAACTCCAGCCCTAACTGGTTTGGCTCAGTGAATAGAGTGTCTGCCTTCAGACGGAAGGGTCCAGGTTTTGATTTCAGTCAAGGGCACGTACCTTGGTTGCAGGCTCGATCCCTGGCCCTGCTTGGGGTGAGTGTGGGAGACAATCAATGTGTCCCTCTCACATCAATATTTCTGTCTCTCCCACTCCCTTCCACTCTCTCTAAAAATCAATGGAAAAATATCCTCAGGTGAGGATTAACAAAAAAAAAAAAAACACACAAAAAAAACTCAAACCAAAACAAAAACTCTATTTATAGTATCACCAAAAAGAATAAAATAAGTAGCAATACATTTAAAGTGGAAGACTTGTACAGTGAAAACTACAAAACATTGTTGGAAGAAATTAAAGACGACAAATAAATGGATAGACATCTCATGTTCATGGATTGATGTCTCTCTCTCCCTCTATAAAATCAATTTAAAAAAATTAAAATTATGACAATACTGGGAAAGTAGAAGTGAGAACTAAAGCCTCACTTTCTGTAATGAGAAATAAAAAAAAGTCTCAAAGAGCAACTAAAGCATGTCATTTATAAGTTCAGAATATCATAAAAACAGCAGAGATAATTAAAAAGTGACTGCCTCAGGGGATCAGACCCAGGAAATAAGAGAGAAGGAGTGGTCTGTTTTCAAGAGAAAAAAATTTTTCAAGTAAGCAGGCTCTCAAGAAACTTTATGAATAGTCTCTATGATTCAACTGTGAGCCAAAATCTGTACTATCCAAGTTTAAGAACCAGATATTGTCAGCATTCCAAAAGACAGGCACATGCATGCTCTCCTCTATTCTCTCTCTGAAGCATATTCACACAAGCCAAGTGTGGCAGAAACTGTTAGCTGCGTAACCAGTATCTATTCCCCTCCTCTTCCCCTAACCACTTCCATTTGATTCAAAGCAGCAATGTACTAATTTTAAAAGTACATTTCCCAGCTTCCTATACAGCTAAGGGCTGTCCATTTAACATGGCTAATGAAATATAAAGGGAAATAATATACAAACACACCAGACTCCTCTCCCCTCTCTTCTTTCTGCCAGGTACTCATATAATGCTGCAAGTTGAATGATCATCTTGGGGGGGAAAACAAGGACACATGTAAGGGTGGCTGAGCAGAAAGACAGAAGGGGCCTGGATCCCTGGTGGCTTCATGGAACTGCTCTACAGCCTTGCACTGCCACCCTTTTTATGTGAGGAAAAAGTAAATACCTATCTATTTTGCTTAAAGAACAGTTTCCCAGAATTCTGTTGCTTGCAGCTGAGTGCACATCCTGAATGATTTAGGCTCTTATGCAAATGAGATATAAAATCAGACTACCCCTAGATTTTAAACTCTGCCCTGTTTGAGAACTTCAGGCACGGAATCTAGAACACAGAAAGTGCTCATAATATTTATTGAATGAGTTACAAAGCACAGAGAATTCCTGTCAGCATAACCTACACAAGAAGCCAAATCACAATAAAAAAAACTTGGTGAAAAGGGAGTCACTTCAGAGAGTTAAATGAATCTCTACTGTCAGAAAACTTCTCAGAGGGGCGGAAAATCAGTTGGTAGAGGACCTAATACAGTACTAAGATGAGAATTTTTGAAAAACTTTTTACTGCACCAGCCTGTTTTCTCAGTGGTTAAAGTGTCAGCCCATGGACTGAAGGATCCCAGAATCAATTTGGTCAAAGGCACATACCTCGGCTGCAAGCTCCCTGGCCCTGGTCGGGGTGCATGCGGGAGGCAACCAATTAATGTGTGTCTCTCTCTCTCATCAATGTTTTTCTGTTGTGTCTCCCTCTCCCTTCCACTCTCTCTTAAAAAAAATCAATGGAAAAATATCAAGTGAGGATTAACAATAAATAAATAAATCTATAACAATAAAAGCATAATATGCAAATCGACCGAATGGCTAAACAGCAGGATGACCATCCAGACAACCTTCCAGAGGAAGCCAGGGTTGTGAGGGTCTACTCCTGCATCAATTTCGTGCATTGGGCCTCTAGTCTATATATGTAAAAGCCTAAGTGACCGTTATGATTGGTCAATCGAATGACCAGTCAACCAGTTGCTATGATGTACACTGACCACCAGGAAGCAGACACTCAATGCAGGAGCTGTCCCCTGGTGGTCAGTGTGTTCCCACAGCCAACCTCCCATGGTCCCTCCCCCCCCTCCCCCCCAGGTGGCAGGCCCCACTCTGTTCCAATTGGCCCTGATCACTGGCCAGGCCTAGGAACCCCACCCGTGCATGAATTCGTGCACTGGGCCTCTAGTAAATAGATAATTAACTTTTTACTGAAATGCATACACACACATAGCTAAGTACAAAATAAGTATAGCTCAATGAATTTTCACAACCTGAACACACCTATGTAGTCAGCATTTAGTAGCAGACACAGAACACCAAGCTTCCCCCAAATACCTTATCCCCTCTCCCAGCTATCTAGTATGAGAAGGTTAATGAGATTTAATGACATTTTTCTTAAAGAAACAATGTCTATGTCTTTTAAACAAAAATTTCAGGGTCTAAACATTCTTAAGCATTCTTACCCGTTTATATCTCACTTTGGCATCATAGAAACGATTTTGGCGGAAAAGGTGGTTGCCAAACTCCCGTTCAGTAGCTGCCACTTTTAGGACTTTCTGAAGTGGAAATTGATCTTGTTGCTCCTGAGGACCAAAGATAAGGACACCCAACAAGAAAACTGAAAGCTATGATGCCACAATGTCAGTATAATTACACCTGTTCCATTTTTCTTCTTTAGATTATGAACTTTTGTTTATTGCCATATATGTGTCAAGCATTGGGCTAGGTGCCTCTGCCCAGGTATCTGTGTGAATTCCAATAGAAGCCATAGCAGTTCGGTGTTATCACCACCCCCACTTCACAGCTAGAGCCAAAAGGAGATCTCCTATAGTCCTCCCAGAGATATTCCCGAAAGCAGCAGTTTTCATGGAATTAGAAACTGATGGAACTTGTTAAGCATAGAAATCAGAACTATTTATCAACCAAAATGTAACAGGTCTTGGTCTGCTCAGGGCCATAATGGTCTTTATAGCCACAATGCACTACCTTGGATACATATCAAAACCATCCATAGTGCCTCTTTTTAAAGGCAGATGTCTTGTGCCCCGCTCCCCTCAGAGATTCTAAATCAGTATACTAGAAGTGGGGCCCAGGCATCTGCAAGAAACTGTTATGTGTCAAGATGAAAAAAGGTAAGGTTCCTCACTTGTGGTGCTGGCAGTTTAGCTGAGGAGACATCAGATACAGATGTAAATCTAGGGTGGACATCTAAGATCACATATACAATGTGAGATAGGATGACAAAGTGTGCATCTGACTACTAATGAGATTTGAAGCCCTACCTTTATAGGAAGGGTTAAGACAAGAAAGAAATGGCAACACTTAACTTATGAGAACAGAGGCCATATGTCCCACATTTCCTGGGATTATCCCATTTACACCTGATGTCCTGGTATCCTATCCACTTAATAGCCCGTCCACTCTCAAGTGTCCTGGCCGGGACAACAAATTAGATGGTCACTCTACTTATGAACTACTAAGGCTTGGCTTGCTGGAAACCAACCTTAATGTTGAGAAGCAAATGCCCACTATCTTGCAGAGAGAAGTAGGCAAAGGTGCCTGACGGAAAAATCAACTCAAACTGCTGGTCCATAACCAACCCACAGCCTGGCCTTGGCGTAGCACAGCCACCCACACCTAAGAGCCAACATTAAGGACAGTACTAAGAAGTGGGGGAACACCACCCCTCCACCACCAAGGGCCTCAGGGTGGAACCTGGACCAGGGGAGCATCAGCACGGCATAATTACCAAAAACACAAACCCAACCCTCTCTCTATGAAGTGCTGACATTTGCACTCCAGAACTTACTGCGGTCAAGGCACAAAACTTGTCTGATTCAGCAGAATCCAGGAAGTCAATTAGCTCAATCTCAAATAAGACAGTGGAGTTGGGGGGGATCAAGGGCGGGCAGCCCAGTGTTCCATAGGCATAGGGCGGTTTGAAGAGAAACCTGGCCAGCTCTCCCCTCCGCATGCTCAGAAGGCCCAGCTCCATGCCCCAAAGGGTAATATCTGGAAGAAGGGACAAAACAACGTGGTTGAAGTCTCCCAGTACCCTGTTCCGTGCTATCAATTTCTTTCCTCCTTAAGTCCAAATCTCTTTCCGCACTGTGGCCCCAACTCACTTTTCAGCCTATTTCCCACTACCACCGCCCTTCCAGCTCTAACTTCTTCCGCCTCTGCAGCATTCTGGCCCCTACATCTTCGTTCACACAGTTCTTTCTTCTTGCCCAGCGTCTGCCCTGATTGAAATCTTATTCAAACTTCAGGGCTCATTTCAAATGCCGCCTCTTCCAGGACACCTTCCCTGCTCTTCACAGCAGGAACTAACCATGCCTTCATTAAGTGCTCCTGCAGCAGTGGGTATCCCTCCCAGGAACTTACACGATTCTACCGGGTTAGCTGTCTGAACACGAGTCAATCTCCACCACCACACTGGCTCCCATGTTCTAATCACCTGGGTGCATCCTCTCTTTTCAGCATGCATTGTGGGTAGCAAGCATTCAACAGATGTTTAAACAAACAGAAACACAATGCCCAATGGTTAGGTCAGGATGCAAAGATAACCTTGCCAGGCAGGACATTTCCCTCATACCTAGGTCTCAAGGGGGAAACGCAGGCGAGAGCTGGCTGGTTTAGCAAAAACCCAGCCTCAAAAAACCGACTCCAAGAACCTGGCGCCGGGGACAGTTTCCCAGGCCTAGCGCGTTGTCCCTCATCAGCTGCCCCGAAACACTCCTCCTCTGCCAGCTCCCGCTGTGAACTTACCCACTCCCAGCTTCATGAGTCGGGGCGTTTTCCTGAAGCAATTCGAATCAAAAGGCTTGTCCATGTGCTCCAGGTATCCCGAATATTTCACTAGGGCAGAGGGCACAGACACAGAAAAAATGGACCAACACCAAGTCTCTTTAATCATCACGCAAAAACAACAGAATCAGATGGCCCTCAACTGGCCCCGCACCCTGATGGGAACAAATCTTTGCTTAACGCTTGGATGCCTGCCCTTGGCCTTCGAGGTTCAGAAACGTGGCTGATGGGCCTCCGAGTGTCCCCTGTGCACAGTAGCGTCATGCAAAGGGCTCAGGGTTCCCTCGCTTTGTCTTAAAAATTCCAATTCTAGCCCTGGGCATGTACCTTGGCTGTGGGCACATCCCCAGTAGGGGGCGTGCAGGAGGCAGCTGACGGATGTTTCTAGCTCTCTATCCCTCTCCCTTCCTCTCTGTAAAAACATCAATAAAATATATTAATGAAAGAAAATCTAATTCTAACAAAGCACGTTCTACCCAACCCAAGTGCCTCCCCTCCCCGCAACGTGCCCGGAAGCCGCCAGTGCGCTTGCGCCGCCAGCCGCCGGGCCCGATGGCATCCTCGGGGCGGCCTACCTAGCACCGAGGCGTCGGGCACCACCAGCTCGCCAGCGCCCTCGCGGATGACGTCCTTCAGCACGCCCTGGTCCCCGGAGACGTCCAGCATCCACTGGCTTAGCCTCTGGAAAGGAGACTTTCTTGGGACCAAACGCAGACGCCAGGGCCCCCACCCTGACTCGCCCACGCGGGGCCCTCACCTGGCTGGGAGCGCCCTCCGCTCGCATGGCGCCCGGAGTCCGGGAGTCCCCCACCATGTCCACGTGACCCTCCCGAGGCCCCCGCCCCGTGCCCCGCGACTCGAGGAAACCCCCGAAGGCTGCAACCCAGCCTCCCTTTATGCCCTGCAGTCTGCCCCGGCCCGGGCGTTCCTTTCCGCGCCGAGGAGCGCAGGGCCTCACACCAACTTCGGCCAACGGCTCTGCGCCGGAGAGGGCGTGGCCAGGCACGTGACCCAGGGAGGGCGTGGCCAGGCACGTGACCCGGCGTGCAGCACGTGGCACAGCACGTGAGGGGGAGGGGCACTCAGTGGGGTCACGTGGCCGGAGCACCCCGGTGAGCACAAGGCCCCAGAAAGGGCCTGCTGCCCCGGGTTAGTTCCACCTTCCTTCTTTCTCGTTTGTTTTTCCGAGGAATTGAGGCGGGGACAGGGCTCTACAGTCAAACTGCCCAGTTCCCGAGAAGACAAGCGGGTGCCCCTCACTTTTCCATCAGCAAATCTACAGAATCTGTGCTGCACTTGCGCTTTCGGGGTGCAAAGGGAGAACAGTCCCGGGTCCCAGCTGGGCCCTCCCGTTCACGTGCACTCATGCACTTCAGTTACCCCCTCTCCTGCATCGATCCTGCCTTGCACGCGGGATCATTTCCTTCTTGTGCGCAGGAAAATCTCCTGCCATAAAAGGAACAAGCCTCCTTCTGTCCCACATCGGCCTCCGGCTGCTCTTTCCTGAAAAACTTCTCAGGAGAGTTGCTGCAAAGGCTTTCTTCACTACTGCGTCTCCACCTCCTCTCCCTCCACTTTCTCTTCAACCCACCTCCCCTGCTCCCTGCTACCGAAGACTGCTCTTCCGCCAAGTCCACCAGGCGCCTCTTGTCTGCGTTTGATGAAGTTGACCTCTCTGACCTTTAAACACTTTGCTTTTGGCATCAATATTCGCTCTCCATCATTGCCATACCAGATTGCCACAACCCTCGCTGTTGAAAGCAACGGCCTGTTTGTCCTCTCTCATTTCCGTGGGGGAGAGCCTGACATCAGTCTCATTGGGTTCAAATCGAGGCATCAGCCCCACGGAAGCTTTGGGGAAGAATCCGCTTCAGAGCTCGTGCAGGTTGTTGGCCAATGGAGATCCTTGGAGCTCTGAGCCTGAGGTCCCCGTGTCCCACCTGACTGCCAGCCAGGAGGCGCCCTTAGCTCCTGGAGGCTTCTCTCCCATCCTCGCATAGGGGCCCCAACACCACAGAGTCCGTCATAGGGTGCTGAGTCCTTACATTTGCAATTCTCTTGCTCCCTCTCCTGTAGCATCTCCCTGACTCCAGCAGAGAAAGTTTCCTGCTGTTAAGGGGTTATGTGATTCAATTGGACCCACCTGCATAATTCAGGTTTATGACCGTGATTGCATCTTCAAAGTCCCTTTTGCCTTTTATAGTAACACTAGGGGCCAGGTGCACAAAAATTTGTGCACTCGGGGGGTGGGGGTCCCTCAGCCCGGCCTGTGCCCTCTTGCAGTCTGGGACACCTTGGAGGAGATGTCCACCTGCTGGTTTCTTCAATAGCCCCCACTGCCCTTGAAATGAAATCCAAACCTTTGCCCTAGTCTACATACCCTCCTTGCCAACCTCTCTGGCCTCATCTTCCGATATTTCCTCTCCCTTATTATGCTCCAGCTACCCAGGTCTCCTCTCTCAGTGCTTTCCAGCCTTGGGGCCTTTGCACTTGCTGACCCAGTGCCTGGTCTACCCACCTGAATCCTTTCAGGTAACCAGCTTCTGTGTAGCCTTCTGGCCTCAGCTCAACTATCCCTCCTCAAAGACATTGCTCTGCCCCTGCTTAAGTGCACCTTATAAAACCTGTCACCAAAAAAAAAATAAAAATAAAAATAAAATAAAATAAAACCTGTCACCCCATCCTCCTTTTTCACCACAGTGCTTACTTCCACATAGCATTTAAAACTATTATATTAACTTGTTTATTTATTACCTTATATCACTCCTACCTGCATACATCATAAACTCCAAAAAGACAAACCATGTCTGTCTTGTTCTTTAATATATACCAAGCTAACGGCCTGGTGCAAGAAATTCATGCATGGGGGGGTGGGGAGAAAGGGGTCCCCTCAGCCCAGCCTGTGCCCTCTCCAATCCGGGACCCCTCAGGGGATGTCCGACTGCCAGTTTAGGCCCGATCCTGGCAGTCGGTCATCCCTCTCACAATCCTGGACCACTGGCTTCTAATCGCTCACCTGCCTGCCTGTCTGGTTGCCCCTAACTTACCCCCCCCTCTGCTGGCCTGGTCGCCCATACTGTCCCCTTCTGCCAGCCTGGTCACCCCTAACTGCCCCCCTGCCGGCCAGGTCGCCCCTCATGGCCCCCTGCTGGCCTGGTCACCCCACACAGCCTGCTTATTCAGTCATTTGATTGTCCTTCACTAACCCTCCTGCCGACCTGGTTGTAGGCAGCCATCTTGTGAGAGCATGAGGGTCAATTTGCATATTACCTCTTTATTACCTTATTTTCTAGCATATAAGATGACTTTTTAACCCAGGAAAATCTCAAAAGTCGGGGGTCGTCTTATAGGGCAGGTGCTGAAACTTCCGAGCTGGACTGGAAAATCGCCGCATATGGTGGGGGGGAGCTCAAAAACGGCTGCACTCCATTCATTTCAATGGAGCCGGACAGAGACCACAAGTGTCTCCGGTAGGCTCCTTTTTGTGCCACATACAGTCTCTGTCCCGGACTTTTTAACCCAGGGAAATCTTCTCAAAAGTTGGGGGTTGTCTTGTATGCCCAGTCATCTTATATGCCAGAAAATATGGTATATAGGATACCCAACTCAATACTTGATACATAGCAGGTTCTCAATAAATATTTTTTAAATTAACAAATAAAATTAGTTTTATATTTGCCTATACCAGTCCTTAGTCTTGCTTGATACTGGGGTGGAGACCACTCCTGCTGGCAGCTATAGGTGCTTAGGCCTCTGAGAGTTGTGGCCTGATGTTCTAGAGCTCTCTCTTTCTCTCTCTCTCTTTCTACCATTATAGAGCTCCTGTTCTAGAGTTCTCTCTCTCTCTTTTCAAATGAGTTGGTTTAATTCCAGGTGGTACAGAATTTGGGATAGAACAAAGACCAAAGAACACACTTTGGCAGGGTTCTGGGCTGGGTTTACTCTGACCTCACAGCTAAGTTGAAATGACTGAGTGAAAAGAAAGAACGAAAGAGATGAGCCACTGCATGATGATTATTATTATTTACAAACATTAATTCCTAAATATACTATAGGCTCTAGATGGCAACGGATGGTATAACAGGGAATCCAGAAGTAAAACAGGAATGGAATTAAGGATCACCATTGCAACAGGCACACGGAACAGCTCACTATTTGCCAGATTTGTTCATTCCACCTGTGACCAGGGGCCCCTTCCCTACAGCCTTCGCTGTTAGTTCCTTCAGTTTCTTCTGCTCCTATTTTTGCTTTTGCTTGAATGCCTTACCCACCTCACCCATCTCCTTGGCCTACTTCCTCAGCTGCTTTAGAGGCTTCTTCTTGCCACCTTCAAGGCAAGACATGGCACCTGCCGCCACGTCCCCAGACCCTGCCACCAGAAACTCTAGCGCTCTTGTTTCTTAACACTCCTGGAAGCCTCTCCAACCTATCCTTTCCAATCAGTAATTTCCACCACACTCCTGGGATATGTATAGTATCTTATGACCTATATATCACATATCCAGCACTCATAGTATATTATTAACTATATAACAAAATGTCACTGAACTTCTAAGCCTTTGAAAGACTTCATATAAAAAAGTTCTTAAGT
>PVJC01002553.1:44992-78397 GCA_004026665.1 Murina feae
AATCAGTTTTCAAAGAGGAACAGGGTGGGAGATTAAGATACAGGTTTCCTAAGTCCCAGACTCTCCAGAACATTGTTGTTCTGAGACAGAACTCTGCTTTAGGATGATCTGGGAGTGTCTAATGTAAATGTAGATTTCTGGGTCTCACCGGGGAGTTGGGAAGGGGTGACTCAAGAATCCCTATTATAACGATGATTGCAACATTACTCACCAATTTGAACACTTATCTAGAAGGTAGGAAGCGCCTTTGCTTGTTTTTGCTGTCCAGTTCTGGGTCAGGACCCGTGCTGAGGCTGGAGCTAGTATTATTTGTGTCATCTAAATGATGCTGCAGATGGCCCCTCCCCTGTTTACCTCCAAATCTGAGTTTAAATGAGTTAGAATCATCTATCTCAAAGAACACACACCCTCTCCCTTCTCCCCCATTTAAGCCCTTTGTTTTAAAGACGGAAAACAGGCCCCAAGTTATAGAGGGTCAGGACTGAAGCCTGTAACGCCTCTAATTTCCCGAGGCCCTTTCTAGGGAATTGTGGGCAGAGGGAGTGGAGGGAACCGGCTCAGAACGGCCCCTGTGTGACAGCCCGCAGGGTGGATGGCGAGGCTGGTGAGCATGACGGAGCTGGAGGACCGCTTGCAGTGCCCCATCTGCCTCGAGGTCTTCAAGGAGCCCCTCATGCTGCAGTGCGGCCACTCCTACTGCAAAGGCTGCCTGCTGTCCCTGTTCTGCCACCTGGACTCCGAGCTGCGATGCCCTGTGTGCCGGCAGGAGGTGGACGGCAGCAGCTCCCCGCCTAACATCTCCCTGGCGCGGGTGATCGAAGCCCTGGGACTCCCGCGGGGCCCGGAGCCTAAGATCTGCGCGCACCACCGGAACCCGCTCAGCCTCTTCTGCGAGAAGGACCAGGAGCTCATCTGCGGCCTCTGCGGCCTGCTGGGCTCCCACCAGCACCACCGGGTCACGCCGGTCTCCACCGTCTACAGTCGCATGAAGGTGGGCCCCGAGGCTGGGGGTGGGTGGGTGGGGAGGGCAGCCGCGTCACCCAGGGGCCCACAGAACCCAGCCTCTGCGCGCTCTGGCGCCATCGTCCGGCGCGGCGCGGAAGGGTCCTGGGACAGCGAGTTCTCTCCAGCCCTGTCGTGGAGCAGGACTCCGCAGCACTCATTCGTCCCTCACGTTCTCAGCAGCTGCTGGGATTACAGTGGTGCTAAAGGAGAGCCCCTGCGTCACGTGCTAGCCCCATCTCTGCTTTGTCTTTGTAGCTCTGGTTGGCTTCTTAAACGCTCCTGGGACTGCACTGTCAGGCACATGAGGACAGGGACTCTGTTTTGTTCCCTAGGGTATTTTTGTGCCTGGAGCCATGCCTGGCTTAGCAAACGTTCAAAATGTATTTTTGGAATCAATGGATTCCTGCCCTCCTGACCTTTGCCTCAGATCTAGCAGATCATTATTTTTTTTTATTTTTTATTTTTTTTGGTTTTTGCTTTTTTTTGTTTTTTTTTTCTTTTTTGATCATTATTTAATATAATAATAATAATAACAACAACAACCATAGTGATACCATCTTAGGTTAATATGTTGATCTAAGGTTGAGAAGGATTATTATATTTTGCAAATGAGGAAACAGGCTCAGACAAGGTCACACAGCTTGGCTGGCAGAGCTAGGACTCAAACCAAGGCCAGTTTTCTTCGCACTGACAACAGATCAAGAAAGGGCAGGCAGGGCACTTGGAAGGGAATTATTACAGGGCTCCTGGCCTGGTATTGGAGGGGAAGTGGGCATAAACGTGAGGAATGACCAAAAAAAAAGTGAGGTGGTCAGGAAAAGAAAGAACATGGAGATCTGCAGGCAAGTGGCTAAGTGCTCTGGGCAGCATCTCCTTGCTCCTTCAACCCTGGGAGACGAGTAAGAAACATGTCATCCGCCAGCCCCGCCTCCCCACAGGCATTTACTGAGCATCTAATCTGTGCTAGGTGATGTGCTAGTGCCCATCATACAGCACGCTGCCCTGGGGGAGTTCACAGTCTGGATGTCTGGTGTGTCAAGGGCTGCTGGCAAAGTTAAACCGTCTCCAGGTGAGACTTCCTGGAACATGGCTCCTGCATGGTCTCAGGTAGGCAGGGGAGGCTTCCTGGAGGAAGTAGACTACTGAACCAAGACTTGAAGCACAAGGAGGACTAGATAAGAAAAGAAGGGGAGGGAAAGCATTCCAAGTGTAATGACAACACATGCAAAAGCCCAGGAGGCAAATAGCATGGCACATCTGAGGATTTATAAGTCATTGCATTAAACCAAGGGAGAGTGAGATGGGAGCCAGGTGGGGCAGGTGAGGTAAGCAGGGGCCAGGTCTTGGAAAGACCGGTGTGACACGTGTTGAGATTTGTAGTTTATTCAGAGAACCGTGGTGGTGTGGTTTGGGCACTGGAAGTTTTTAATCAGAGTTGTGATGGAATCCTATCCCTTTGCCAAAGGGGTAAATTGGAGAGTGAGGCTGGGGATAAGAGATTGGGAGTCAGAGTCTGCAGAGTGATAAAGAAACACTGATGATGCTCCAAGGAGCACCAGGGTTTAAGGTTTGGGGAGGGAGGGAACCCCAAGGAAGGGGACAGAAAGAATCAACAGAGGAAGCAGGGACACTGGCTGCATATGGCTTCCCAGAAATCAGAAGAACAGAGCATTTTAACCAGAACAAGATCACTTGAGTGAAATGTCTGCTGAGGATTCAAAAGAGTGTCAGCTTTAACAGAATTGGTTACCTTGGCAAGAGTAGTTTTGGGGAAATGTGGAAGGAGGACATCCAATCATCATCATATAATAAAAGGGTAATATGCAAATTGACCCTAACAGCAGAACCACTGGGAATGACTGGTCACTATGACACACACTGACCACCAGGGGGCATATGCTCAATGTAGGCGCTGCCCCTGGTGGTCAGTGCACTCCCACAGGGGGAGCTCTGCTCAGCCACAAGCCAAGTTAACGGCTGCCAGTACAGCGGTGGCGGTGAGAGCCTCTCCTGCTTCCTCAGCAGCGCTAAGGATGTCCGACTGCAGCTTAGGCCTGCTCCCCGCTGGCAAATGGACATCTCCCAAGGGCCCACAGGCTGCCAGAGGGATGTCTGACTGCCAGCTTAGGCCTGATTGTCTGGGGAGCTGGCCTAAGCCAGCAGGTGGACATATCCCAAGGGGTCCCAGATTGCAAGAGGGCACAAGCTGGGCTGAGGGACCCCCCTCCCCAGTGCACAAATTTTTGTGCACTGGGTCTCTAGTCGTAATATAATGAAGTGGAACCCATTTTTTATTAGCAGATGGCTGCCAGGAGAGAAGGAAACACTTGGGAGCTTGCTCATTATTTCTGGCAAAGAGACAGGGCCCAGGTTGGGTCCTGGTTTTGGATGTGGTTTTTTGTTTTTGTTTTGTTTTTGTAATCCCAAGATTTTTCTGTGTGATGTGACTCAATTATGTTTCTTTACCAGATCCCTGTCATGCTTTCCTGTTCCTCCTATTGATTGAGTTCTTGAGATACTTTATTTATTTTCACAATTGTGTTTCCCCTTACTGTGGCCCAGTGCTAAGAAAGAACTAGTCCCGTCTCTCTGTGCCTCATTAGGGTTACCACTGGAATGCCCTTTCTTGGTTGCTGTGAAATTTTATGCCTCCTTATTCTGAGCAAAGTCTCTGTATCCATTTATTCTTTACGCAGCTCCCTTTCTGAAAGGCTCTTGTGGGCGACTTCTCTGTGGGAACCTTCTAAGCGAGAGTCAGTACACGCCATGGGCATAAACCCACAGGACCCTAGTCAAGTAGTGCAGCCTAAATGGTGGTCTAGGTGGTCCAGCTTGGACTCCTAAGGATAGATTAGATTTGGGGCCAGAGCATACCAGGAGAAGTGAGTTTATTTCACCCTTGGGGCCCCTAAATCTAGGCTCCGATCAAACCTGCCAGGGATGGATTCAGATCTTTATAAGGTGTTGAGGACACACCAGATATAACCTGGGCCACCCACATGCACTACTAGCCTCACGTGGGGACAGCCCTTTTATAATGACTCTTGATCAAATGCCCACTGATTCTGGACCTCCTGGTGACTGGAGAGTTTACCTGGGGGTACCTTACAGGTAGCATTCCATGCAGGGAGTATTGGTTTGAGACCGGCAATCACCTCTCTTGGATGTTGTGTGGTGACTTCCAGGTGGCTGTAACACGCTTAGCATCTCTCTCCATGTCTTGGAGAGGGATGACTTAAGAGTTCCTCTGCTATCTAGGCAGTTCCTGCCATCATTATGGAACATTCTTGAATAATCTTAACTATTTTGAGGTCAAGGGTACCTGGGGTAGCTCTGGGGCCTAAATGGTTGCACTGGGAATGCTAGTGGCCATTGGGATGCTCCCTAGAAGTATGAGGCCCTGGGCTGGCCCCAAGGAGCTAAGAGCCTAAAGGGGTCAGCCACTCACGGGGGCCATGGCACATTGCCTCTAGGAGGAGCTTGCAACCCTCATCTCTGACCTGAAGCAGGAGCAGAAGAAGGTAGATGAGCATATCGGCAAGCTGGTGAACAATAGGACCAGGATTGTTGTGAGTGTCCTTTCCCTCTGCCCCTACACTGGGACCAGCCACCTTCCCTTTCCTACAGAGCCCAGTTCTCATTTGTCCTTTACAGGAATCCATGCCTTCCATATAAAGCCAGCATTCAAAGCATTCCAGGGCAGGGTGGGGAAGGTGCAAATCTCAGGAGAATTCAACCCAGTTGTCACGACTGTGTCTAAGCTGGCTTGTGTTCCTCGAGTCCTTGGGACTGAGATAAGCCAGAAGCTAAGTCCCAGAGGTAAACAGCCCAAAGTGTGGGCATGACTCCCCAGCCCTTGTCTCCCGTGCCTGCTTGACCTTGACAGTCTGTGTGGTGCCTTTTCAGTACCTTGCGGCACAGGCATGGAAAGGCCTGAAGCTCCCCTCGGCTGTCTGATTTTCCTTAGAGAGAGGCACACTGGGGCTGGGAGGTGCGGAGTCCAGGCCCTGCAGGTGATTGTGAAACAGCAGCGGTATCCCCGGAATATCCCTCACTTTTGAGAAGGAGGCAGCATCACCCTGATCAACAGAGATAAACTTGAGGTCACACGGGAAGCCTGATTATCTCACTCCCAATCCTGCTTTCCTGGGCTTTTCAGCCTTTTTTCAGTTGTAAAACCCTGTGATAAAGCAAAATTTTACTTGCACACATAACAGTTAAGACGGCAAAAGCAGAGCCACTGCTTTGAAATGGAAACTGGAGACCCTGCCTCTGCCCTGCCACTGTTGCCCACTCCCACGGTCCCCATGGGGCCTCCAGGCACAGTGTGAAGGGGTGGGCAGGATTCAGCCCTGAGACTTGGGTACCAGCCATGACAGGCCCTCCCTGTTCTAGAATGAATCCGATGTCTTCAGCTGGGTGATCCGCCGTGAGTTCCAGGAGTTGCACCACCTAGTGGATGAGGAGAAGGCCCGCTGCCTAGAAGGGGTGGAAGGTCACACCCGTGGCCTCGTGGCCTCCCTGGACATGCAGCTGGAGCAGGCCCACAGCACACGGGAGCGGCTGGTCCAAGCCAAGTGTGTGCTGGAGCAGTTTGGTAATGAGAATCACCATGAGTTCATCCGGGTGAGTAGCTAAAGCCACAGGGCCTCAAGAGCCTCCCCTTCCTAGTAAGGGCTTTGCCATAGCCTCTGCCATGCCCTAACCTACCTCTCTCTTGTCTTCCAGAAGTACCACTCCATGGCCTCCCGGTAATAACTTTGGGAGGATGCTCTCAGCATGGGTCTGGTGGCTGCAGGCACAGGCATCTCTTCTCTATGAGCTCCTCCCTTCAGTTTCACCAGTGCCTCAGGAGCAGCTGGCAACATCTGGCTCTGTACAGGGGCCAGGGAAAACAGAGATGAAGTCAGGTCCCTGCCTTTAGGGGTTTTGCAGACTGGTGGGAGGTGGCCAGTGAACTGTGGTTATGTCGTGGTGGGTCCCTAGAACAATAGAAGCTACAGAAATACACAGAGCAGGAGGTGACTCCGAGGGAGATTGGCAAAGACAGTGTATGGGTGGGGTAGCTGACAAGGGAGAGGACAGGAGTTTGCCATGCAAGCCAAGCCATACTACTTGAAGGGGAAAAGTAGAGTGTGGACTTGGGAGTATTATGAGAAGTTCAGTATTGCTGGGCTGTGAATTATACACAGGTTGACACAGGAAATAAGGTGGGAGAATGGTCAGAATGAGGGGCCTTGACATCTGCACTTTGGCTTGTGGAAAGGGATTGGATCCATGTCTAGTCCCAACAAGTGAATAGTCCATGCAGTTTCTGAGCCTTTCTTATACCCCATTTATGAGTCTCTTTGTTTCCTCAATTTTTCTTTTTTTTTCAACATTTATTGATTGATTGTTTGATTTTTAGACAGATAGAGAGAAGTAAGGTAGGAGAGAGGAACATTGATTTGTTGTTCTACTTATTTATGCATTCATCGATGTGCCCTTTGTGTGCCCTGACCAGGGATCGAACCTGTAACCTTGGCATATTGGGACGATGTTCAACCAACTGAGTTTCCTGGCCAGGGCCTCAGATTTTCTTTAGTTTCAGGGACAATTTGATTGGTAGCATTGTTTTAAATGAATGGACAGAGAATCTGATTGGCTCTGTATCAGGGTCATCCATTACAGGGAAGTGGTCCTGAAATGTTAGGATGCACCAAAATCACCTGGAGGGCTTATTAACACACCATCA
This sequence comes from Murina feae, assembly GCA_004026665.1. Classification (NCBI taxonomy): domain Eukaryota; kingdom Metazoa; phylum Chordata; class Mammalia; order Chiroptera; family Vespertilionidae; genus Murina; species Murina feae. Next base: position 51,732 of record PVJC01002553.1, read on the forward strand.
CTGGGCCCCAATATTCAGTTTCTGATTCAGCACGTATGGGGTGCTACCCAAGAAAATTTGCATTTCTAACAATCATCTGGGTGATGCTACTGGTCTAGAACCTGCACTGTGAGGACCACTGATGTAGAGTATTTCCCCTTCCAGGAAGGAGGCAGGTCCTCAGAGAAGGAGGTGGAGGGGAGGAAATGATGGGCATCCTGAGTGCACAGCCAGCTGAGCTGTAATGGGACTTGCCTATGGGTAGGGTGCATGGTACACAGCTCTGTCAACACTGCACCCTGTTGCCTCCAGAGCAGAGCTCCAGCCGGCCCGACCTTTGGAAAGCACGTTCAACCCCATCTCCTTCAAACCAGGCCTCCACCAGGCTGACATCAAGCTGACTGTGTGGAAAAGGCTCTTCCGGAAGGTTCTGCCAGGTGTGGCCCCATCCCATCCTCCTTTCTGAGGGCTGCAGGTATAAAGTACGAAGAGCTGGGAGGCTTGCATGGGCCAGTGGGGAGAGAACAGGAATGGGGTTCCAAACAGTTAGGGTCAAACTCAGCTCCATCTCCTACTGACTGGGCAAGTTGTATAATTGCTGAGTCTCTGTTTCCTCATCTGTAAAGGGCTATTAACCCCCTCCTTTCTGGGCTGCATATTTATAAATGTGTGTGTGTGTGTGTGTGTGTGTGTGTGTGTGTAGTTTAGGCTTAAAAAATATAGCTGTTACTTTGTCAAAAAATACTCAGCATTTCATTAACATCTTTATTTCTTTATTACTGGCACATAAAGGCAATCAATCAATAGACTGATTTCATCCAATGAAGACATACAGGGTTTATATAATAGAAACAGGGGGGAGAGAAAAAAAAAACCATGTTCTTTGAACTCTGCATGTTGTTTGCACATTTTCAGTGTAAACTGATTAGCTGGCAGCCAGCAAAGAGGTCACTTGGGAGTTTGTCCTTGAATAGGCTGCTTAGGGTATCGAAGAACCAAGTGCAGTTGTTATGGATTCTCCAGAAAACCTGGGGAGGTTAGCTGTGGACCACACATGACAGGCTGCCTTCCAGGCCTTCCATCAGCACCTCCACCCTAAGCAGGGCAGGACCATGTCCCTTACAAGAAGGCCTTGGCTCACAGCTGTTTATTTTTTCTACCCTTCAGGAATCATTCATTCATTCAGCCAACATCCTAAGGGTGCCTCCTCTGTGCCTGGTCCCTTCTAGGCCCCGAGGATACAGAGATGGGGCCAGTGCAATTCCTCTTCTGCGGAGCTCAGGGCCTCCAATCAACCCCCTTGGGGCAGGGTCTACTGGCTTTTGAAAACTGTCTTCTCTGATCTTTCCTAGCCCCGGAGTCTCTCAAGCTGGATCCCAGCACAGCCCACCCACTCCTGGAACTCTCCAAGGGCAACACAGTGGTGCAGTGTGGGCTCCTGGCCCAGCGGTGCGCCAGCCAGCCTGAGCGCTTTGACTATAGCACTTGTGTCCTGGCCAGCAGGGGCTTCTCATGTGGCCGCCACTACTGGGAGGTGGTGGTGGGCATCAAGAGCGACTGGCGTCTGGGAGTCATCAAGGGCACGGCCAGTCGCAAGGGCAAGCTGAGCAAGTCCCCAGAGCATGGCATGTGGCTCATTGGCTTGAAGGAGGGCCGGGTATATGAGGCTTTTGGCTGCCCGAGAGTGACCCTGCCCGTGGCCGGACATCCCCACCGCATTGGCGTCTATTTGCATTATGAGCAGGGAGAGCTCACCTTCTTCGATGCTGACCGCCCAGATAACCTGCGACAACTCTACACATTCCAGGCTGACTTCCAGGGCAAGCTCTACCCCATCCTGGACACATGCTGGCATGAAAGGGGCAGCAACTCACTGCCCATGGTGCTGCCCCCACCCAGCAGGTCCAGTCATCTCAGCTCTCCACAGCCCACCAAGCTGTAGGGGTGCTCATGGGGCTGCCTGCTCAAGGGCCCTCCCCATCTGGGCATGGGGACTCCAGGAATTCTGTTGGGTCCAGCAAAAAGAGGTTACATCTTTACTGTTTGGAAGGTCTTCATGCCTCTGTGACCCTGGAAACATTTAGTGATATGGAGAAAAGGACCACAGTTCCCCATCAGCTAGCAGCGTGTTTATTTACCTATTATTAGATTATTGACCCGCTTCTTAACCCTCCTTGGTTCCTCCTACCATTCTTGTTGCTTACTCCTCCAACTGAGGGTGGAGACATTTCCATACATAATTTTTCATTATCATTGTGAACTTAAAATAACTTCAAAGACATAAATTTGTCATTATTTATTTCTCTTTATTAAAAAATTATTTTTTATTTTTAATGTTGACAAAATTGCAGGTGTCCCCTTTTCCTTGCCTTTTGCTCACCTCCACCCACCTCTGCCTTCCCATCCCTATTTCTCTTTAAATGATTTTCAAATATTAACTGCTATACAGAATTTCTCCAACAACTAATGGGGACAGATCTTGCTTCCACCCACTGCCCATTGTTCTGGGTCAGAGTCACATCAACCATTCCATCACTGCTCTGTCCTTAAGGACTCTCTTGACTTCCTTCTCTGTGAGATGAGATAGAAATGACACTACTTTGAAGCAGAAGCAAGTTAGAACCAGACAGGGATTCAGCTCATCCCTGAAAGCTGCCATGCACATGGAGGGGGGCCAGAGCCCATGAATGTTCATGGTGACCTGCTCCTGGCCACAGCTGATGGTGTCCAGCTGCATTCTCTCCCAAGAATCTGAACACCAGGAGAGTGAACATGGTTGAGGACTCAATCACCTGAGACCTGGTGCTTTAGACTTTGAAAGTTTAGAGAGCTCCCCAGACTTGAGGTCTGTGAAGCCACCTGACAGCCTTCCATGGGGAAGAGCTCCATTATGGTTCCATGACAAATATCCACATAGGCCACACAGGCAAAGCCTTGCCTGACGGCCTGAGGGAACAGGAGAGGATGGGAGGCTTGTGAGGTGCTACCTCCAGGCCATGTCTACCCACCTCCTTATCCCACACAAGATTATCAGGAGATATCACCTCCTAGGCTCTGATGAAGAATGAGGCTTTTTGCCCCCCCTCTCTCCAAGTAGAATCGCAGACTACAAAACAGCTTAACTGAGTGTAGAACTGGTTCCTCAGCAACAGCATATCCCACAACTGGTGTTGCAGTCATCAACCCTTTGATTTCCATGGCATCCGTTTTTTGTGTGTGCAACAAGGACCACCTGGAGCTGGCACTTTGAGCTAATTTTCCTTCTGCTTTCAATATAAGTAATAATCTGTCTGAATCAAATGGTGCTGGTATCTTACTGGCTGAATCTGGCAGGCGTTGTCCCTGGGTGCTGTGTGCTTGAATCTTTCAGACCTTGTTTTTGGTTATGCAGCAGTTCCTTCAATGTATTGAAATGTCACCCCTCCAAAGCCACTCCTCTTCATCCTGCTCTGTGTTCTGGGAGGCTGGCTCTGATGGAACACAAAACTCGTTGGCTTCTGCTGGGCTCAGCTGATGGGAGGGACTGGCAGGAGATCCAAGGGCAGGAGAGGGGGTTTGAGGTATTTATTTTCCTGGTTTCCTGCCTGCTGGGCTATGGGTTGGCAGCTTCCCTCTACTTAAGACTCCTGGCAGGTGGCTCCCTCCTTCTATTACTCTTTCCTTGTTCCTTGGGCCTGGTGGTGAATAGTGCTGCTGCTAGCCCTGAGTACTGCACCATCCCCTGTAAGTTCTCTAAACTCTAACCAGTCCCTTCTTTAAAATATCTTCAACTACTCTTTGTGTGCATCTTCCTGCTTCCAGCCAGATGCCAACAGACATGATGGCATGCTTCTTCTAATAATTTCATAAATTCTGTTTGGCTAGCCAGAGTTAGTGCTTGCAATCAAAAGATCTTTTTTTTGGTAATTAAGAATTTTTTTAAAAATCAAAGACATTCTCTTATATAACCACAATGCAAATGTGTCAAAATCAGAAAATGAACATTGATAAAACACGTTGTCCAACCTACAGACGTTATTCAGATGTCACCCATTGCCCTACTTGTCCTCTGTTGTAAGACTATTTCAGGTCCAGGAGCCAATCCAGGATCACTAATTACATTTCAGTTGTCATGTCTCTTTAGCTTTCCCTCATCTGGGTCAGTCTTACTCTTTCTTTGTCCTTTCAACTTTGCCATTTGGAAGAGATGGGATGAATTATTTTGTAGACTGTCCCTCGATTTGGTTGTGTTTAATACTTCATTGGATTCAGGTTATGCATAGATGGCAGGAATACCCCGGAAGTGATGCTACCAACTGGCCGGAGATTGTGACTTGCTCCCATATTGGCAATGTCACTTTTATTTCCTAAAATATATTCTTATTGATTTCAGAGAGGAAGGGAGTGGGAGAGAGAGAAACACCAATGATGAAAGAGAATCATGGATTGGCTGCCTCCTGCATGCCCCCCACTGGGGATCAAGCCCACAACCTGGCATGTGCCCTTGACTGGAATCAAACCCAGGACCCTTTAGTCCGTAGGCCAGTGCTCTATCCACTAAGCCAAACTGGCTAGGGCTGGCAATGTTAATTTTGATCACCAAGTCCTGGACATGTTCTTCAACTTACTCTATTTACTGTACAGTTACTTTCCCCACTTTGTTTTAAATAAAGTAAGCTGTGGAGAGATTACTTGAAGTTATGTGAATATCCTGTTTCTTATAGTAATTGATGGCTCTTGCCTGAATCAAATTACTGCTATGATTGCCATATAGTGATTTTAAAACAATCATTCCTTCTGCATTTATTACTTAACATTTTATTGTAAGGGCCATTCCTTCTACTTTTATTTATTTCTGTCAATATGAATCCATGGATTCTGATTTTATTAATGGATTGTAATCCATTACTATCATAATTTATTTTTATGCTCAGATTGTACCAGATTTGGTCAGTAGGAGCTCCTTCAAGCTGGCTTCTGTGCCTGCCATTCTTTGGGCACATTCTTACTTCTGGCACAAGATGGTCCAGGTTACTCTCCCAGGCCAGCCCTGGACTCAGCCATGTTGCTAAGGACCCCTGATTCTTTTTAGTGGGAAGTGACATTAGAACCTAAGATCTGGAAGCTAGTTGTGCTCATTGCCACTGAAGTGTTATTGTGCATATCCTTCCTGTGGACAGACTGGAGAAAATCGCCATTTCATATAATTCTTGCCTTTCACCATTTTATATTTGTAGCTCCTTTCTCTCACCACAAGAAGCCTGGCTCCCAACAAAATCAATATATTTACTTCTTTGTTCAATTCTACAATGCACATACGCTTGTTTCAGAATTACTATCTTTTTACTTTTTACCCAATCCCAGAGGTTTCCCCACTTTGCTTTCTCCTGCCTCCCTAATCTATCATCAATGGATTTCATGCAAACCACTTATATTTCCTCTTATGATTATAATGTATAAAATAAATTGCAAAACTGCCATTCTCTGGAGTATATTCTCAATCCATTGAGACTACTTCCAGGCGATTGCCATCAGTTTGGCTCAAATAAACTCACAAAAATTCTCTACAGGCTTGAATGTTTTTTTACATTGGCAGTATATAATCCCTCCTATATAATAAAATAAAAGCCTAACATGCTAAGTGTCCAGTCATCCAGGTGGCCATTCAACCAATCAAAGCATAATAGGCTAATGATATGCTAAGGCTGCTCAACTGTTTGCTACAATGTGCACTGACCACCAGGGGGCAGACCCTCCAACCAATTAGCTTGCTGCTGGGGTCCAGCCAATCTGGTCTGAGCAAGATAGGCTGGACATACTCTGGAGCCTTCTGTGGTCCCTCCCTGGCTGGCCAACCTTCCGTACTTCTCCCTGGCCCTGACCATGCACTGGTAGAGTCCCTCAGCCTGGCCTTGTGCCCTCTCACAATCCAGGACCCCTCAGGGGATGTCGGCAAGCTGGTTTTGGCGCTATGATGGAATGACCCGTCACTATGATGTGCACTGACCACCAGGGGGCAGACACTCAGTGCAGGAGCTGCCCCTGGTGGTCACCGCTCAGCCAGAAGCCCAGCTCATGGCTGGCGAGCACAGCTTCGTGGCGGAATCTCTCCCACCTCCACAGCAGTCAGAAATCCCCTGAGGGCCCCCAGACTGAGAGGTCACAGGCTGGACTGAAGGACGACCCCCCCCCCCCAGTGCATGAATTTTGTGCACTGGGCCTCTAGTGTTTATATATAAAGGGCACTAAGAGAAAGATGGTATAAGAGTGAGTTGACTTCCATGGCAACACATTAACATCTATAATAATAAAAGTGTGATATGATAATTTAACCGATGACTTTCCCCACAAAGCTTGGGGGGGTGGGTGGTGGGGGGATAGGGGGAGTGAAGGCAGTAGTGGCCCCCCGCAGCAGGGGCGCCTCCTCGGAGGTGAGGCCGGAGCCCCTTGCACGAATTTCCTGCCTCAGGCCTCTAGTGTAAGGTGACCAGACATCCTGATTTTTAACAATTTGTCCCAGGTCCCTCGGCGTTTTAAAGAAGTCCCAATTTTTGGAAAGAGACATATGTACTACTCTTTGTAATATTTTATTAGATCGGCAAAAGTGGGGGGGGGAAAGTGAAAACCTAACAAGAAGCGGAGAAACGGGCTCCCAGGGCCCGCCTCCCTACTCTAACATGCCGGACATCCGCCTTGGGAGGCTCAGCCGGCACAACGGCTTCCGGTTTCCGGTGCTGCGCCTCTGCGCCCTTTAACCCCGGAAGCCCACGCGGCCGCGAGGTTGCGAGAGAGCCGTGCAGGCGCGCGGGAGCGGTGCATGGCGCTGTACGCGGCGGCGGCAGCTGTGCTGGCTGGCGTGGAGAGCCGCCAGGGCTCCATCAAAGGGCTCGTGTACGCCAGCAGCTTCCAGGTAGCGGGGCTCGGGCTGGGGCTCGGGGCTCGGCTGGGCGGGAGGCTCGCTGCGCCCGCCCCGCCTCAGCGTGTGTCCCTTTGGCCGCGCGCAGAACGTGAAGCAGCTGTACGCGCTGGTGTGCGAGACGCAGCGCTACTCTGCGGTGCTGGACTCGGTCATCTCCAGCGCCGGCCTCCTCCGCGCCGAGAAGAAGCTTCGGCCGCACCTGGCCAAGGTGACGGGCGAGAGGAGGGGAGGGGAGGGGACGGGGACGGGGGGCGAGGCGCGGGCTGGGAGTGCCCCTCGCCTGGCCCCAGCGCCCTCCGGTCCGCCGGATGGCCGCAGCTCCTCGGAAACGCGGACGCGCCTCGGAGTTGTGAGTTGAGGCGAGATGAAAATGCTTCCACTCCAGGCCTCGCGTGAGAGACCGAACAGGAGCAAACGTACAAAACGGCAGTGGCGGGGCGACTTGGGTAGAGCAGAAGGGTGATGGTGCCGAGGAGGAGGGTTGAGGTCTTGAGCTGTGCGGGTGAGCGGAAGGGTTCAGGCCCGGGGGAGCGAGACTTGAGGTTCAGCTCCTGTGTCGGCCCTGAGTCGGCGTGGAGTTGGAAGGCGTTACGCTTCGGGTCCGTTTGTTTGTTTTTCACCTCTTGGCCTCTCCATCTCCAGGTGCTGGTGTATGAGTTGCTGCTGGGAAGAGGCTTCCGAGGGCGTGGGGGCAGATGGAAGCCTCTACTGAACCGACACCAGGCGAGGCTGAAGGCCGAGTTGGCCCGGCTGAAGGTTCACCGAGGTGTGAGCCGGAATGAGGACTTGCTGGAGGTGGGGTGTGGGCCCGGCGCAGGTGAGCTGGGTTGTGGTGGAGGTAGCCATCAGGCCCTCAGATGGCGTGTTCCTGCCTGATGGCTGGTTGCTTCCTAGCCCCCCAGGTGCCTCGATTTGTGCGGGTGAACACACTCAAGACCAGCGCTGATGATGCCGTCGATTATTTCAAGAGACAAGGTTTCTCCTACCAGGGTCGGGCTTGCAGGTGAGCAGAGAACCCCAACTAGCTGCCCTAATCTCGGGAGGTGCGGGCCCCTGGGGAAATGGATGGGGAGAGGCGGGGTGGTTGCGTCTGCACTCGGATTTTTTCTTATTTTTACAGCAGTTTCTCCCTCCCCTTTCAAGGCTTGTTTTCCTCTATTCCTTAAACATTGATTGTCCTGGGAGTCCCACTGACATTCTTCTAATGCAGCGGTTTTCAACCTGTGTGTCTCGACCCCTTTGGGGGTCAACCCTTTCACAGGCGTGGCCTAAATACATCCTTCATATCAGATATTTACATCACAACTCATAATAATAGCAACATTACAGTTATGAAGTAGCAACGGAAATAATTTTATGGTTGGGGGGTCACCACAACATGAGGAACTGTTAAAGGGTCTTGGCATTAGTAAGGTTGAGAACCACTGTATCTATCCCTCCATTTCTTCTCTAGCTCTAATGCCTAATTCTCACCTGGTGATTCTTGTCTCCCAGTCTAGACTTCTCTCTTGTGTATTCATACTCTCAGGTTCATATCAGTGCTTTACAGTCTCAGCATATGTCAGACTGAATTCATCTGTCTTCTGAACTTTGCATATTTTTTTGTTGTTGTTCATTAACATTCAAAATTCAAGATTTAAAAGTAATTCTTTCAAAAAATATGCTTAAACAAGTTATTGGGTTATTTTGCAGTATTACTTCTTTAAATTGAGGTATACTTGACCTATAACATTGTGTTAGTTTCAGGGGGTACAGTGAAATGTATATATTTGACATTTGTATATATTGCAAAATGATCACCACAGTAAGTCTAGTTAACATCTGCCACTATACAGTTACAAAAATTTTTTTCCTTGTTATGTAAACTTTAGATTTATTCTCTTAACTTTCGAATATGCAGTACAGTATTATTAACTATTCACCACACTGCACATTACATTTTCATGATTTATTTAATAATTGGAAATTTGTATCTTTTGACTCCCTTCACCCATTTTGTCCCCCAGTCTCTAGATATGTTCTCTGTATCTATGAGTTCTGGGTTTTTTTTTGTTTTAGGATTCCACATATAAATGAGATCATATGGTATTTGTCTTTCTCTATCTGACTTTGCCGTTAAGGTCCATCCATCTTGTTGAAAATGGCAAGATTTCAACTTACACTTAAAAAAAAAAAAGAAAATGTTATTTCTTATGACTGAATAATATTTCACTGTGCGTATGTCACATTTTCTTTAATTCATCCATTGGTGGACACTTAGGTTGCTTCTGTGTCTTGGCCATTGTAAATAATGCTGCAGTGAACATGGGAGTGCATTTATCTTTCAAATTAGTGCTTTCCTTGAGGTAAATACTCAAAAATGAAATTGCTGGATCATATGGTAGTTTTGTTTTTAAATTTTTGAGGAATCCCTATATTGTTTCCCATTTGGAATTTATATTCCCACCAACAGTGCACAAGAGTTCTTTTTTCTTCACATCCTTGCCAATACTTATTTCTTGTGTGTTTTATAACACTCATTCTAGCAGGTGTGAGGTGATATTTGATTTGGGTTTCCCTGATGATTAATGATATTGAGCCTTTTTTCATGTACCTGTTGGCCATCTTGTTTATCTTTGGGAAAATGTCTATTATCTTGTGCCCATCTTTTAATTGAATTGTTTGCTGTTGTTGTTTGCTGTTGAGTTCTTTATGTTTTGGATTTGGATTTTAACCCCTTATCAAATATATGATTTGCATATACTGTTTTCTATCATTCAATAAGTTGCACCTTCATTTTGTTGATGGTTTCCTTTGTTGTAGAAGCTTTTTAGTTTAATATGGTCCTACTTGTTTATTTTTGTTTTTGGTGTCAAATCCAAAATATCATTACCAAGATTCAGGTCAAGGAGCTTACCGCCTGTGTTTTATTCTAGAAGTTTTATGATTTCTGGTCTTACATTCAAGTCTTTACTCCATTTTGAGTTGATTTTTGTGTATGGTGTAAGGGATTGGTCCAGTTTCATTCATTCTTTTGCATATGATTGTCCAGTTTTCCCAACACCATTTATTGAAAAGACTTGTCCTTTCCCCATTGTATATTCTTGGCTTTGTCATAAATTGATCACATATGTGTGGGTTTATTTCTGGGCCCTCTGTACTGTTTCATTGATCCATGTGTCTGTTTTTATACCAATACCATACTGTTATATTATAGTCTTTAATATTGTGTGAAATTAGGGAGCATGCTCCCTCCAGCTTTGTTATTTTTTCTGAAGATTGCTTTGGCTATTTGGGTTTTTTGTGGTTCCATACCAACTTTAGGATTATTTGTTTTATTTCTTTGAAAAATGCCATAGAATTTTATGGGGATTGCATTGAATATGTAGATTGCTGTGGGTAATATGGACATTATAATACTAGAGGCCCAGTGCACAAAATTTGTGCATGGGGGAGGTGGGGGGGAAAGGGGGTCTCCCCTCAACCCGGCCTGCACCCTCTCCAATCCAGGATGCCTCGGGAGACATCCAACTGCCTGTGGGATCGGGCCTAAACTGGCAGTCAGACATCCCTCTTGCAATCCAGGACCACTGGCTCCTAACTGCTCACCTGCCTGCCTGATGCCCCTAAATGTTCCCCTGCCTGCCTGATTGCCCCAACCTCTCTGCCTGCCAGCCTGGTCGCCCCTAACTGCCCTCTCCTGCCAGCCAGGTCACCCTATCTGCTCTCCCTTGCCAGTCTGATTATCCCTAACTGCCTCTGTCTCAGCCTCGCCACCATGGATTTGTCTGGAAAGACATCCAGAAGGATGTCTGGTCTAATTAGCATATTATCCTTTTATTAGTATAGATTTTTCCAACCCATTAGCATGGAATAGCTTTCATTAATATCTTATATAGTTTTCAGTGTACAGGTCTTTCTCTTCTTTGTTAAATCTATTCTCAGGTATTTTATTCTTTTGATGCAATTATAAATGGGCTTCTATTAAAATTTCTGATAGTTCATTATTAGTGTATTGAAATGTACTATATTTTTGCATATTGATATTGCATCCTGCAACTTTACTGATCTTGTTTACTAATTCTAAGAGGTTTTTGGTGGATTCTTTAGGGTTTCCTATATATATGTCATTTGCAAATAATGACAATTTTATGTCTTCCTTTCCAATTTAGATGCCTTTAATTTCTTTTCTTGCCTAATTGCTCTGGCTAGGACTTCCAATACTGCTGATTAAAAGTAACCTTGTCTTGCCCTGACTGGTTTGGCTCAGAGGATAGAGTGTCGGCCTGCGGGCTGAAGGGTCCCAGGTTCGATTCCGGTCAAGGGCATGTGCCTTGGTTGCGGGCACATCCCCAGTGGGGAGTGTGCAGGAGGCAGCTGATCGATGTTTCTCTCTCATCCATGTTTCTAACTCTATCCCTCTCCCTTCCTCTCTGTAAAAAATAGTTAAAATATATTTTTAAAAAAATAAAAGTAACCTTGTCTTGTTCCTGATCTTAGAGGAAAAGCGTTCAGCTTTTCACCATTGATATGATAATTAGCTGTGGGCTTGTCCTACGCGGTCTTTATTATGTTGAAGTACATTTCTTTTATACCAACTTTATTTAGAGTTTTGTGATAAATCCTTCATTTTTTAAATATATTTTTATTGATTTCAGAGAGGAAGGGAGAGGAAAAGAGAGAGAAACACCAGTGACGAATCATTGATTGGCTGCCTCCTTCATGGCTCCCACAGGGTATCAAGCCCGCAACCCCGGCATGTGCCCTTGACCAGAATTGAACCCAGGACTCTTCAGTTCGCAGGCCATTGCTCTATCCACTGAGCCAAACTGGCTAGGGCAACCCTTCATTTTGTTAATGTGCTGTATCACATTGATTAATTTGAACCATCCTTGTATCCCTGAACTTTGCACCTTCTACATTCCCTATTTTAACCTGACAGATACAATTATGCACTCATTTGATCAAAGCAGACACTGAGTCATCCTAGATGCTTTCTTCCTCTCCCTCCAGTCACGCACTGCCTTCAGCATTTTTCTCAAATACGCACCTTTTTGTCCTTCTGGACATTACCTAGGTTTAGGCACTCATCCTGATTTGGTTGGCTGCCTAAAGATCTGAAACCATACGGATGTGTTATTTCCCTGCTGAAAACCCTCTCTTGACTCTCCATTATGCTGTGTCCCCTGCTTCCTCTCCAGGCCCATCTGCCATGTCATTCTGTGCACCTGTTGTTCCCACGATCCAGATCGAGAGCTCTGCTTTGATGCTTTCCCACTTCTCCCCTGTCCTTTGACAGCTCTGGGAAGCGCCTCTGCCCCTCCCCCACATGTTTTAGGTGTTTTCCCTTCTGCCTGGAGCATGTTGCTTAGAAACCAGGGAGGTAGAGTAGAGAATGGCTGTTTGTGGGTTTGAATTCTAGCTCTGTTGCTTGATAGCTTTCTGAACTGGGACACTATTCTCTAGGCCTGTTTCTATGTGGGTCAGGGTGGAGCGGACAGTGCTCCTTTACAGAGTTTAGTGAATGTAGTTTTCATCTTAGCTTCTCACATTACTAACTCATCCATCAGGAGTCAGCTCAATACTTATCTGCCCTACACCTACCCTTCCCTTTCCAATTCCCCTCAAAATAACTTCTCCTTAAGGTTGTTTTAGCAGTAATGGCTAACATTTATTGAATGCCTAATTTGTACCATATATTTTTCTAAGTCCCAGGCGTACCTGTTAATAATATCGAATTTTGTAATCAAATAAAATAGTAATTTCAAGACAAACATAGAAAATGCTTTATTTAAAGTAATGTCCATCGCTAGCTACACATTTCCCCCATCTTTCAGGTAATTTGTAGATACAGTTCCAATAGAATTTTTCTTGTTTTGAGGCAAACCATTCAGAGACCCAGTTTTTTACTTCGTATGTTTTCAAGTGCTGCTCGGAAAGTGCTGTCAATCAGAGCAAGTGGTAATCTGAAGGAACAAAGTCTGGTGAATACAGCGGGTGGGTTAACACTTCCCAGGCAAGATCTTTTAATGTTTTTAACTGGTTTTGAAGTGTGTGATGGTGCATCATCATGAAGCAAAATTACTTTGCCACGTCTTCTGGCCCATTCTGGTCGTTTCATGATCAAAGCGTGGTTCAAATTGATTGTTGTTGGTAGCGATCAGTATTAATGGTTTCACCTGGTTTTAGAAGCTCATCATACACCACACCTTCCTGATCCCACCAGAGTATTATCTTCTTTCTGCAGTCCATGTTGATGGTTGACCTGGATCAACCCATGATTTTGTGCATTTGGGATTTTCAAAATAAATCCACTTTTCATCTCCAGTCACAGTTCGATGCAAAAAAGACTTTCTTTCGTGCTGTTGAAGCAACACTTCACTGATGACTTTTCAGTTTTCCATTTGTCTTTAGTTTAGTTGATGAGGCACCCATTTTCCTTACTTTAAAATCTTTCCCATTGCTTGTAAATGATCGGAAATTGTTTGCTGAGCAACATTTAATCTTTCTGCAAGTTGTTTTTTAGTTTGACACGCATCTTCATCCAATAATGCTTGGTCTTTAAACTTTTTTGGTTGACCTGGACGTTCTTTGTTTTTCACATCAAAATTATCACTTTTAAAGCGTTTAAACCAACGTTCACAAGTATCTTAAGAAGGAGCATGTTCACCATAAACTTCCCGAAGTATATGACAACTTTCGGTAGCACCTTTCTTGAAAATAAAGTAATGAATTAAAACTTCCTGGAAATGCTCTTTTTTTGGCACGAAATTCGACATTTTTAAGTGTAAAAATATTAACACCTTCATCAAATTTGACATATGAAGGTTTGAAGCTTGTCAGTACAACAAAACAGCATACATATCAAATCGCATATATATCAACATATGTGTAACTCCATCTATTGAAAAAAAATCTGCATTATTAACCAGTACACCAGGATTTGGTATGCATTAACTTAATCTTCACAGCTATTATTTTATAGAAGCGCAAACAGGCTGAGATAAGGGCACTTGTTCCTGCTTCCACTGCTGGTAATGGCTGAGGTGGGATCCTGAAACCAGAGTCTGGTCTGAGAACCCAGACTGTCTTATTATCCTGTTTAATTCAGCCTTAAACATTTATTGCATGAATGAATGGTTAACATGTTAGATAACATGTAAAATGCCCAGCTTGGTGCCTTACATGGAACAATTTAAAAAATGTTGAATGAATGGTTCTTGTTCCCTGACAGCCTTGAGGACCTAAGGGCCCTCAAAGGGAAGTGTTTTCTTCTGGATCCTTTGTTGCCAGAGCTGCTTGTGTTTCCTGCCCAAACAGATCTGCATGAACATCCACTATACCAAGCTGGTCACCTCATCTTACAAGACAAGGTAGGGAAGGTGGGTGGAAAAGGAAAGAATGTGTAGAAGTGACCAGCTTGGAGTCTGTTCACCCAACAGTTGTGCTTTGCCCTGCCAGGCTAGCTGTCTCCCAGCCATGCTGCTGGCCCCGCCCCCAGGTTCCCATGTCATTGATGCATGTGCTGCCCCGGGCAATAAGACCAGTCACTTGGCTGCTCTTCTGAAGAACCAAGGGTGAGTGCCATGTTCAGACAAAGGGAGGGAATGGGGTTGGATCCTTTAGCTGGTGAGAAATAAGGAACTCATTTTCCCAATAGGCCTGAAGGCTGAAAGGAAGATTTTCCTTGAAATTTTTCTTTATGGACTTAGAGCAGTTCCTGGTATAGCCCCAAACTAAGCTTCCCAGTGGGTTGCAGGTGTGAGAAGTGAATTCCTTAGTCCTTTCAGGCTGTGTAAATGTTATCTTCTGCATGTCCCAACTTAATGTCCGTTAGATGGTATATAAACTCAGTTAACCTCAGCGCTGGCCTTGTCTGTAGGAAGATCTTTGCCTTTGACCTGGATGCCAAGCGGTTGGCGTCTATGGCTACTCTGCTGGCCCGGGCTGGAGTCTCTTGCTGCCAGCTAGCCGAAGAGGACTTTCTGGCAGTTTCACCCTCAGACCAGCGTTATCGTCAGGTCCAGTACATTTTGCTGGATCCTTCCTGTAGTGGCTCTGGTGAGATGGGGGAGAATTCATAGCCTAGAGACCAACAGATCAAGAGCAGCCTTAGAGTGGAAGTGGTAGCAGTTCACTTAGGTCTTGGGTTTATTTAATTCTGACTAAAATTGTCTTGTGACCCTGGGCAAATGTTCTCATTTATGAAGTGGGATTTCAGTATGAAACAAGGCAATATAATTAAAACACTGTTTTCCCTAGGTATGTTGACTAGACAGCTGGAGGAGCCTGGGACAGGTATACCTAGCAAGGAACGTTTGCGTGCCCTGGCGGGGTTCCAGCAGCGAGCTCTCTGCCATGCGCTCACTTTCCCCTCCCTGCAGCGCCTGGTCTACTCCACATGTTCCCTTTGTCAAGAGGAGAATGAAGATGTGGTACAGGCGGCCTTACAGCAGAGTTCAGGAACCTTTAGGTAGTTGGCTTTCGATGAGGGTCTTGGGGAAGGAAGGGGGCTGCTCTCTTTTACCTAGAAGTCTGTGTGCTCTTCTCCACAGGTTAGCTCCTGTCCTACCCTCCTGGCCCCAGCGAGGCCTCAACACTTTTCCAGGGGCAGAACACTGTCTCCGGGCCTCCCCTGAGACCACACTCACTGGTGGTTTCTTCATTGCTGTACTTGAACGGGTAGAGGTGCCAAGGTGAGCAGGGGGCCTGCTGGGAGGATGATAGAAGATTTGGACACATTTAACTTATACTTTTCTTCTAGCTCAGTCTCACAGGCTAAAGTATCAGCACCGGAACTTAGGTCCAGCCCTAGCCCAGCTCCGAAGAAAAAGAGGAGGCGGCGAAATGCAGCAGCTGCTCTCAGCACACTACCTTGCACAAAGCAGGTGCTCAAAACTTTGACTTCTTGGGTGGAGGAAGGGATGACACTGGTTCTCCCTTTGGCTTAGCTTTGGGCCCTCAGCCCCAGCCATCAGTTTAGTTTTTGAAAAATTCTGTTCTTTTCGTTGCTATAGGAAGGAAATTGATAGTCCTGCTTCTCCAGCTGGAAAGACAGAACGGATTGCCTCGTCCTTCGGGTACCTTCCCTGAGCCATGTTCTTGCTGTTGGCGAGAAGTGCTACCCACAAAAATAAAAGGCAGGACATGGTCTATGATAGATCACAGTTTTTTTTTTATTCTTAATGACATAAGCAAGGAGAAAAACCTCACATTCATACTAAAAATTCCAACTAGACTCACAGGAATTAAGTCTTTATTTGTAATGGAAAGTCCCAGCCTCCCGTTCCTGTCCAGTGCACATACATGTACACATACACACACACACACTCACTCAGGCCTTGCCAGGATACCCTCTTCAGGGGGTTCCTGGACCAACTGTCCTGCCTGTGGAACTGAGGTAAACTAGCTTAGAGTACTAAAACTAAGAGGGTCTACCTTACATAAGGTATAGGTAGAAGCTTGATTTCTAGGCCCGTGCCCTACCACACCCCTCCAATTCTAGTAGGTATTTGAGACTTGAGGTTCAGGCTCCCTGCTCAGCTCCACAGACAGTTAAGTATTAACAGAGCTCTTCTAGGGGGTGGGGAGCAGTCAGTCCCCTGCCACAAAACTTTCAACCTCAGTCACAAAAGGGTGAGGGGGACTAGTTACATCTACATCACATTATTTATAAAAAAGAAAAAAAAATTACATTTTACATAATGTGTCTAGAAGGAGCTCTAGTCACCCCAGGGAAGCTGCCTGGGACAGCACTAGAGCCTCTTCTTCACACAGGCATAACTTAACTATACAGCTAATTCCTAATCAATAGCATTTATACTTAACCACCTCAATGAACCAAGCTTGAAGGAATTTAAAAGGCAATTTAGCTTAAATACAAAAATAAATTTTTATTTTGTTAAAAAATGTTTAAATATTTTTTCTTTTAATTTAGACACACGCATTCATACTTCTCCCAAAGAGGATGGGCATGGCAGCAAGGCTCTTAGGCCTGGGGTATGTGGCTTTGAAACAAAGAAAAGAAGGGTTGAGGGGAGAAGGGGTAGCGACTAAGGATTTGACAGTGTGACTCATTAATTTAGGTTTTCTAACATATACTAGGCGTGTTCTAGCCTCCTGTGAGGTCAGGTAGGTAGAAGAGAGAAACAGCAGAGGAAGAGACGAGGTCTTTACTTCCCCTTGGCCCTATCCTCCTGGGCTGCCAGCCCTTAAAGTCAAAACACCATTTGAAAATCCAAGAGTTGGCACTTGTAGCCGTAAAGTGGTGCTACTTTCCACATTCAATTAGCTAAGTCCCAGAAACTTGAAACAGATAAGTCCGGCACTACCAACATGCCGCCACTCATACAATTCAATTCTTCCTCCAAACTCGATTCAAAGAGAAATAGACATGAGCATCAGACAAAGTAACACAGGACAAGGCTTTAAACATACAGTGCCAGAGAGGCAGACATGCCCAATGAGGCCAGCAGGGAGAGTGGGTGAGGAGGCAGCTGAAAGCAGCGGTGGGCATCCTGTCTGCTCCAAGAGCTTTCCTCCCTGGAGTGAGGGAATCACCCCTGGATCTGCCAGCCTAACAGTCTTGAGCCACCAAGCTTTTAGGGGCCGAACTGGCAGATAGGATTAGGGACTAAACACTGACTCAGACTTGGCAGGAAGAAGTGAAATAGCAGGAGCAGCATCCACTGGGGTCTTCAAGGCAAAGCTTGATTCAAGATAATTTAAAAAGCAATAGATCCTGCAAGGAACCAGTTGAGGGGCAAAGCAAGGAATGGGGAAACAGTCCCCTAAAGGGACCAGAGAATCACTTTTTGTAGCCAAGCAAGGTAAAGCTTTAGGGCTAATCCATTTCCCCCAATCCCAAATGCATACCAGAGAAAGAGGTGGGCAGGGCTCTACCTACTACCCTCCAGCAAAGATGGCTCTCTGGGGAAAAGGTGGGAAGGAAGGCTGCCTGACTAAGCTTACATACTAAACAAGTGAGGGAAGTAAGTGGACAGTATGTACAGATGTTTCTTTAGTTCTCTTCAGCCTCACCAGTGGAACTGTTCAAGTAAAGATATCAGGCTTCTGCCCTGCCACATCCTGCCTGCCCCTCCACCAAGAGGCCTGAGGCTTCCGCTTCCTCTGAGAGAAAGGACTGCTACTACCTCCCTGGTGGCTGAAGCCAGGTTTGCTTTATGGAACTAGATGGGTTAGAGGCTCTTCCTAGCAGGTACCAAGGTCCAGATTTGGGCAAGGGGTAGGTGGAATGGAGGCAAGGGACAAACACTATTTCTTGCGGGTGTGTTGCCTTCGGGCCTGCAGTCGCTGTCGAGCCCCTGGGGTCTTGGATCCTGCACCAATGGAAAATGAAGGGGCCGCCGATCCTGGAAAGATTCAACAAAATCTCATCAGGGCAGCTGCTACCTGAAAGCATTTCTTTGCCCAATCTCTGGGGCCAATAGGACTGTGGGTACTTGAAGAGGGAGGGGCTTCCCAAGCTGTATCAATTGCGTTGGGAGAGGGGCCTATTGAAAAGGCAAAACCCCAGAATCACAGATAGTCTGGGAGGCGCCCTGGAAGATAATTTTACCCAGCTTTCCAGTGATCCAGGAAATTCAGCCCAAAAAAGGCTCCTCTGCTGTTTGCCACCAATTCCAAACCTCTCAATCTGACCATATCTTTCTCATGCTTTCAAAGAGTCAGGAAGCTACCAGCCCACCCCACCCTACTCCCTCTTCAGAGAAGACTAAGCAGGCCATGCTGGCAACAGAGAGACTTGCCAAGCTTACCGAAAGGTCCCACGCCAACAAAGCCTTGGGTGGGTGTTGAGGCTGCTCCAAAGGAGAGGCTGCTTCCTGATGTGCCCACTCCCGGGGCAGGGGTGTTCTGACCAAAGGTGGGTGTGGAGGTGCCTAGAATGAAGAGCAGAGAACTGTAGAGACTAGGCCAATGAGCAGAGGATATCACAGTAGATGGTAATGAACCTTGCAGAGATCTCTCTGTATGGGCATTCCCCACAGGACATCTTAGCTCTGAACCACTGTTCTGGTTCATCCACCAAAAGGACTAAGTTACCTCCCTTCTATCAGGACTAATCATGGTATTCCTCTTCTCCCTGTTAAACAGGTTGGGTTTTACCAGTTATACCCTCCCCTCCAGAAACCAGAGCCTTCCACTAAACTCATCACCACTCCAATCCATCCTGTAGGTTGCCTGATCTGCCTATGGTCAGTCATCAGCAAACTCCCTTGTCCTCCCTCACTGAATCCGATGCTCAGTAGTGATGCTGCTTTCTCTACAGCCCCTTTTAGGGAAGGCTGCGTTCTCTCACATGTACTTGTCTCAGCCCAATGTGGTTTAAGTATCTTTCTTGATCCCTGAGGCCCAGACCTTGCTACCCCAATCTATTCCTCTATCCAACCTCCACCACCACCACCGATCACCACCAGGAACTGTTCTAGCTCCCATATCTTAACTGCAACTACTGCACTCTTTCTTCCAGCTCATTGTTTCTAGTAGTCCTGCATTTCCTTAATCTCATCAAGACCTCCAAGTTCACTGACCCTCCTGCTATATTTGCTTGAGTTTAAGCGGGTTGGGTTTTACCAGCTACCTAACTTATTTTAGATCTATACCTCAACAACTGAAAGTTGCTGGGGAAAAACAGTGCTAACTGGTCTCACTTTAAATTCATAACCACAATTTTCCAGCTTTCAAATTGCATGGCAGTTAGTTGTATTACACTTTCTCATTAACTTCCTTTCCACTCTCCAAAATGACTATTTTAGGAGGCTCTCCTCTATATACATTTCACTGTAATCCACTCCCCAAGATCTCTCATATTTATTGAAGAAAACAAAGTATCAGGATCAAAACCTCTAATTCATCTTTCATATGGCAAGTAAAATCACTTCATTCTTCTGCTTGAAATTCTACAGTGATTTCCCTTAGTACTTAAAATCCAAATATTTAAACCCTGGCCATTGATGATCTTCAATTCTGCCTATCTCTCAACCTCTTTTCAAACCATTTACACTTTTAAACTTCTGCCACACCTTTTATCTGTTCATACCAGGCTTGTTTCTGCCTTTGGGCCTCTGCGCTCTCACACATACCTACCCACCTGCACTTACAACCACTTTCTGTCACAAATATAGTCTTGGCTTAAATTTGTCAGAAAGGCCTTCCTTGATTACCTAATTTGCTCCTCTACAGTCAGTAATTACGTATTTTATCAAGACATTGTTATCTGACATACTTCCACATTCAAGCCTGTCTCTTCACAACCATAACATAAAGCTCCGTAAGAGTGGAGACTATGCTGGCACTTAAAACAGTGCCTGGCACAATAGACCAAATCAATTCCTAGTCTCACCTCCAAACACAGGCTTGCTCTCAGGCGTGGTGGCCACATTGAAGGCAAAGGGTGTGCTCCGGCTGGGTGCGCCCAGTGTGTTCTGACTCAAGCCTCCCCCAAAGGGGGCTGTGTTGCCAGTGGTCCCACTCTGTCCTCCTCCAAAGTTGAACGCTCCAGAGGTAGAGCTTGTGCCTGGGGTAGCCACATTGATCCCAAAACCCCCACTGCCAGCTGGGGTTGTCGAGCCCCCAAATGTGAAGGGCGATGGTGCTGTGCTGCCAAACACTGAACTATTGGTCCCGCTGCTGGTGGTCTGGGTTGTAGCTCCAAAGCCAGAAGTGGTGGCTGCACCAAAGGAAAAGGCAGCTGTGGTGCTGCCAAAGGCTGGCTGGGTGCTGGCAGGGGTGCCAAAGGCAGAGGCTGTGGGTTTCAAACCACCAAAAGCCGACGGTGCAGTGTTGCCAAAGGCTGGCTGGGTTGGGGTTGGTGCTGGAGTTGCTGTTGGGGCTGGGGCTGCAGAGTTTCCAAAAGTGAAAGAGTTACCAAAGCTGGGGGCAAGGGTTGGCTTGGTAGCTCCCTGTTGCTGCCCATCAGTGGCCCCAAAAGGCTGAGGGTTGGCTCCCGGATATGATGGGAGTGGGGCCTTGGTGCTTGAGCCAAAGGGAATGTTGAATGTTGGGGTGGTAGAGCTACTGAATGTCTGGGTAGGTTGGCTGGTGGTGACCGGGGCTGCAGTTGTAAGGGTGCTGCCAAAACCACTAAAGCCAACGGTGCTGCTGCTGGTGGCTGCCTGCACGGCACTGGGTAGGGACTGGCCAAAGGTGGTGGTGGTCGTCGTTGCTGTTGAAGCAGGAATGGCAGAAAGCTTGCCAAACTGAAATATGGAGCTTATGGCTGGGGTAAAGCTGGCACCAGAGGCAGGGGGATTCCCAAAGAGGAAAGGCTGGGAGGTGGAAGTGGTGGTGCTAGTCATGCTGTTCATGGTGCTGGTCACATTGCTCACACCAAAGCCAAAAGTAGGCTTTGAAGCTGAGTCTGCAGAGGTGCTGGCTGTGGTCGCAGAAGCCACTGTTGAGGTGGCACTGGCCTGGCCAGTGAAGAGAGGGGTGTTTGTGGTTGTGGCTGCAGTAGTTGTCTGACTGAAGGAGAAGGGAGTTGACAAGGACACAGCTGTAGGTGGCCCCATGCTACCAAAAACAGGTTTGAAAGTGATGGGTGAGGTGCTGGTAGTTGTGGGAAGGACAGAGCTAAAAGATGCTGTGGTTGTGACCTTGGAAGGGCTACATGGCAAGGGGCCCTCATTCTCGCTTTTAGGTGGGGCCTCAAAAATGGGCTTGAACATGGGAGATGCTGAAGACACAGCAGGAGCTGCAGAGGCAGAAGAGTTAGCAGGGGGAGTGCTCAGCATTCCAAACAGAAGACTTGGCTTGGGGCTGGGGGCTGGGGCAGACAGGGCCTGGGATGGGGCAGATGTCTCAGCCTGAGGTGACTTGGTGGTGTCAGTGACTGGTATGGAAGAAGTAGGGGACAGCCCCGAGAAAGATACTGTGGGTTTGGAGTCTGAGGAGGTGCCTGGAAGGGGCGCTGACTGTGAAGAACCAAGAGGGCTCAGAAGGCTGGGTGTCTTCGGAGGCGAAGGGGCCACAGGAGTTGCCACTTCAGCTGAATCATCTGGGGAGAAGAGTAGAGCAAGTGAATTCTGAATATCTCAAACATGATGACAGTCAATGTTTTTGTATCCTCCGTGTGCCCAGCACAGTGCTGGGGATTTAAAGGTCAATCAACAAATATGACTAAACCTATACCACCGGCCCTTAAAGCATTCATTACTTAACAATCAAGGAAGTGTTCGTTATTTTCACTCTTCATAGGTCCTAAGAAATACAGAAGGGGATAAAACTTGGCCTAATAGGATTAAATGTGTGGAAACTCAGTCCAGTTAATAACCTAGATACACCTCACTCACCTAACAAAGATTTACTATACTAACTACCATATGCTAAAGTGCAGAGCATATAACAATGAATGAGATAGTCTCTGTCCCTGAGCCCTGGGACAGGCTGAGAGCTAACATACACTACTAATGCATGATAAAGTGAAATAACAGGAGTGTGTATATATGAAGTGCTATGAAAGCAGGGGGCTGGAACAATCAACAGACCCTTGGAAACCTAGAGGGAAAAATAATTCATATTATCTTGTGCCTTTGGTCTAATAAGCACATGACAAGACATCTCAACCATGTAATCACATTTACACTTGAGCGCTACCTCATGAGGCAAGCATTATTCTCATTTTACAGATGACGGCAAGGCTCAGAGCAGCTACGGAAGTAGGTTTCAAATCAAGAGCCATTTGACTAACAAAACTAAGCTTCTCCTAGCTTAAGTGTTACAGTTCCCCCTCCCTAAAATTTCCTAATTACAGAATCCTGAGCTCTCAAGCTTGTACCAGCTCAGGTCTAGTCAGTAAGAGTAAGTTCAATCCTTATAATTTCCATTGACTGACAGGCATAATGCTTTTACTTCAGCCTCAACCAAGATTGATGCTATACGCTCTAAGGGAAGCTCTCTCACTCACCTTGGAAGGCTGTTAGGCCCGGGGAATCCTGCATCTTCTTCAAGCTCTCCAACAGTGGATTAGTGCTTGGGGCTGGGAGAGAGGTTGGAGAGGGAGCAGTCCCAGCAGTAGGCAGGGTAAAAGTAAAAGGCTGAGTGGTAGGTGGGTTCTCAGTGATTGAGCTCGAGGCAGCATCTAAGGAAGAACGAGAAGATTCAGTTGTGCTCCCTGGTTTGGGAATTCTTTCCAGTGACATATCGCAGAGCATGGGAATGCTCAGTGTCTCAGTATAACTCATTTAGAAATGCTTCTCCTCAACCTCACTGCTCACTTTCTCCAGATTCTACTGAGGACCCACATGGATTTTTCAAATGAGAAAGACAAAACAAAACAAAACAAAACAAAAACACCAAATCCTCCCTAGAGTGTGAAACATCTTTATTCCTTACCAGTCTTATCTTCCAAGACCTTGTTGAACCATTGTAATGAAGCTTTCTTTTCCAAGTCTAGGTCCTCAGCAGTAATTGAATAACCAAGCTGGGGAGGTGGAGGCTACCCAACAGAAAAAGGAGAAGTCAAGTCAATCATAAGAAACTGGGAGAAACCTGCCTAAGACTTAGAAGAGCTAAGAAGGTGGGCAGGGATAAATGGAGAAGACCATACCAAGGTCAGCTGGTCCCCTCGCCTGGAGGGCAACAGCTGAATCTTTCGTTTACGCTGCCCAGAGCTGCCAGGTGTAGGTGGGGAATTCCTCAAGTTCTGTTTCTTCCATGTGGTTGTATCTACAACTAAAGAAAGAAATATAGTCTTGTTTTCTTCCAGAAATGGATAGGTGTATTTATACCCCCTGATTTATAACACTGAGTTTTCACTGGGTATCTCTGAAAGATTTCATCTTCCATAGTCTGGGCTCGTGGACAGTGTTTACAAGATTATTTCTAATAGTCAAGAGGCTGTACAGAGACTTACTCCAGACGCATGCACACAACTGCTGGGCAATAATTCCTGGATTGCTCACAGATACCTCAACCTAAGTTTATCCCCATCCCACAGTAACTCTGGATTATACTGCTTTTGTTTATCACCTTCCTCCCTTACCAGACTACAAACCTCTGAAGTACAGGAACTTCTGTCTCTGTATATACCAGGCCCTCTACACAGCAATGCTGAAAGTGTGATTTGAATATGTACTAGTCTATACATCCTCCATAAAAACTTCTATCACTACAAGCCACTCTTGCCTATTTATTAACTTACCCCTTTCTCCCTGGGACTCCTTGTCAGTTACTAATGGAGTTGAAGGACTAGAATGATGGGAAAGTTCCTCTTCTCTGTAGGAGAAAAACACAGAATTAAGTTTAGAAAGACTTCCTGACAATAAATACTGAATAACATATTCTCCCAATTCCCAACTGGCCAAAGTCTAGAACAGGGGTTCTCAAACTTTTTAAACGGGGCCAGTTCACTGTCTCTCAGACCGTTGGAGGGCCAGACTATAGTTAAAAACAACTATGAACCAATTCCTATGCACACTGCACATATCTCATTTTGAAGTAAAAAACAACAAGGCGGCAAAAAACACCCGCATGTGGACCGCGGGCCGTAGTTTGAGGACGCCTAGTCTAGAACAACCATGATTTGAGATCTTAGTATGCCAGGACAAAAAAAGTCAAAAGAAAATTCCCACAGAAATGAAGGGAGGTAGTTAATGGAAACCATGGAGAAACCACTGTCTTAAAACAAGCACAAATCAATTATCTTCAAAACCTTCCTTACAACCTCCCACGTTACTGAGTGTTCTAGGCACAGATATAATCCCTAAGAGAGTGGCATTCTAGTCAACTGTAGGTGGGCCTGGAGGGTCAGCTGCAGTCAAGAACATGAAGATTACTGCCTGCTGACATTATTCACTCTGCTCACTCTATTCTACTTTTACACCCGGTCACTCGTACGGCAGAAGAGAACCAGAGGCCCCTACACTCAGTGCATAAAGAACTGTAAAAATAAGAGCAATTCTGCTGGGTACTTCACTGTCCTTCTAGATGTTAATTTATTTGATTCTATAAATCAGAAAGCCTAAGAGCGAAGTAAATTTCCCTCATTTCCTGACCAATAACCCACACAGCAAATAAGTGATTACCTTATTTTCTTTGCTGGCCTCTCTGGTGTCTGGGAGCGGGATGAGGCTGGGCTGGAAAAGGGTGATGAACTTGGACCGCTTCTTTTCCATAGCTAAAAGTCAAATAAAAGTAACATTACTGACATTAGGTGGTACTTCAGCATTCAATCTTTAATATAATTTTGTGATTCTGTTCATGCTGCATATAAAGTCCCCTTTGTAAGTGATTAAAAAATATTTCTTTGTGAAGGAAGGCTCCTGAAAATAAAGTCAGCGGCCAATATTAACTATGGGATAAAAAAGTCTGAAAAGTAATGGAATGCTAATAAGTGTAGAAAGAATCAATGTACTTTTTGCATATATTAAAAAGGAACATTATATCCAATAATGACTTAGAGCTATGATGCATAAATTTACTCTATATTGTCTATAGAAATGATCAGAGTAAATTAAACTGTTCTAGTGAAGACAAGCCCATAAACTAACTTAGTTTTTCTTCATTAAATTTTCAGCTTTATTAACTTTTTAAAAATATGCTGTCATGACATTTATGACTTTTACAACATCTATGGTACTTATCGTTATATGATAACTATCTATACATCTGTCTCTTTTGCTAGGCAGAGTCCCTAGGCAGCAAAGATAGTCTACTTTTGTGTGTGTGTGTGTTTATCCTCATCAGAGGATATTTTCCCATTGACTTTTAGAATGCAAGAGAGAGGGAGAGACAGAGGGAAATATTGATGTGCAAGAAAAACATTGACTGATTGCCTCCTGCATGCACCTGACCAGGGCCTGCGCCGGGGAGGAACCTGCAACCAAGGTAAGTGCCCTTGACTGGAATTAAACCCAGGACCCTTTAGTCTGCAGGCTGATGCTCTATCCAGTGAGCCTAACCAGCTAGGGCAAAGGTGGTCTGTTTTCATCTCCACCATCTTCAAAGGGGGCTAGCAGCAAAGTAACTGACAAAGAGCAAGCATTCTGCAAATAAGTCTTTAGCCTAACAAAAAGGTACTAAACTATCACATTTTCCTACTGGGAAGCTTCTAGTGATTTCTTACTCTGTAACAGTTATATGTGTAACAGCACAAAAAGGGAGAAAACAATACTTAAAAGTTCAAAAGAAGAAAGGAAGGATTTAAAAATCAAAAGTGTTATTCTCAGATATAGAACAGGAAAGGATGGTCATTTGGGATAAATCAATCAATCTTGGGCCTCACACCTTGCATTTTTAATAAAGTGCCAAAGGTGATTCAAATGTTTTGCCAGCGTAAAAACGTCTCTCTACTTCATAAACGGTACATCTTAACTAATAAAAGCATAATATTGAAATTAACCGTTTCTCCGGGATGGGGTAAGCCATGCCCACCAGCCAATCAGAGCGACTGTGTGCAAATTAGCCCAGCCAACATGGCAGCCGCCACTCACCGACCTGAGTAAACGGCAGCTTCCATTGCAGCAGGAGTGAAAGTGAAACTGGGGCCCGCTCCGCTATCCTCGCTCAAGCAAAACACATGTTTGCAACAAAATAACAATCATAGAATCCGGAGCTGAAGGAAACAGCACACCTGGCCTAACCACTAAGAGTAACATTGTTTCATTATAGAAGCGCGAGGTGAAACAGAGAGGAGGCTTCGTTAGTAGGCCTCGCCTTAAAGGAACAGCATCAATTATAGAAGATAAACAAACCCCAGAAACCTGTGTCCAGCCACCCTTACTGGGACATTGGGTCAATGGGAGCTGTGGGCAGCCTTAAAGCCTGAAAGCGCCAATCAGCCTGTCACCCA
>PVJC01002554.1:0-78307 GCA_004026665.1 Murina feae
GGCGGCACCGGGAAGTGGGAAAGGAAGGCAGCAGGGGACGGGTGAGTGGGAAAGAGTTGGCGGCCTGCTTGGCGGCTTCCCAGGTCCCTTCCGGGGATCAGGGAGCAGGAAAAGGCTGGCCTGACCACGAGGGGGGTTTTTCCTGCTTTCTGGTGGCTGGAGGAAGATGGGCAGTAGGCAAGCTTGGGAGGCAGGCCGCACCCAGCCCTGGCCACGCTCAAAAAAGAGAACAACATGCAGGGGAGGGCAAGAGTCTGAGAGATCATCATAGAGGGGTGCCTGCTCCAAGCCTCCACGGTGTGCCTGGTGGCAGGCCCCCAGCAGGTAGACACACACAGGAGGACTGCTCCGAGCCTCAGATGCAGCTGGGGGCAGGTCCCCAGTGGCCACACACACAAAAGGCGCCTGGCAGACTGGGGCCATCATAGGACTTCCACTGAGGGGTCCCAGACTGTGAGAGGGCACAGGCCGGGCTGAGGGACTCCCTCCACCCCGAGTGCACAAATTTTTGTGCACCGGGCCCCTAGTAATAATAATAATCTCACAGACTTGTTGTGAGAATAAAATTGGGCTTGGTTACAAAAGCAGTTAGCACAGCACCAAGCACATAATAAGCTTTCAATAAATGTGAAAAATTATTATTACCATATTTATTGTTGTATTACTATCATTGGGCTACTTATATGATTAATTTCATCAGTCAATCCTCATTTTTTCAACATCACAAAAATAAATTTCAACTTTCTAAATTAGTTTGAATGAATCTTATCTTATTATAGCTCTTTTTATTAAAACTAATTAATAATAGATTTGCAAATAAAATATCTTCATACTTTGGGTTCTTCAAGTTACCAAATCCCCATATAGGAATAAAAAATTGTTATAAGCAATAACAAATATTTTATGATAAAGTTCATGAAGAAGTTGAAATAGTCATATTGAAGTTGACTAAAACATGACTGCAAATACTAGCATTTCCATGGAGAAAGAAAATGAATCTCTAGTACCAAATTATTTCACTAACCTAAAACATTTTTTTACATTATTTCATATATTTTTTTTAAAAAAACCTCACTCATATATCATCAATTTAATGCTACTATGATTGATTGTTCAAAAAATTTCATCTTTCTCATAATGCTTTAGAACAGGAGTGGGGAACTTTTTCTGCCAAGAGCCATTTGGATATTTATAACATAACTAGAGTCCTGGTACATGAAATTCGTGCACAGGGGGTTGGGGAGTGTTCCTCAGCCTGGCCTGCACCCTCTAGCAATCGGGACTCCTCAGGGGATGTCTGACTGCCAGTTTAGGCCCTATCCCACAGCTGGCAGTCAGACATCCCTCTCGCAATCCGGGACCACTGCTCCTGACAACTCCTGCCTGTCTGCCGGATCACCCCTAACCACTCCTGCCTGCCTGCCTGATCACCCCTAACCACTCCTGCCTGCTTGCCTGATTGCCCCTAACCACTCTGCCTGCCTGCCTAATGCCCCTAACCATTCTGCCTACCTGCCTGATGCCCTTAACCACTTGCCTAACCCCTAAACCCTCTGCCTGCCTACCTTATTGCCCCTAACCACTTTCCTGCCTGCCTCATCACCCCTCACCCCTTTGCCTGCCTGCTTGAACACCTCAAATTGCTCGCCTACCTGCCTGATTACCCCTAACCACCTTGCCTGCCTGCCTGCCAGCCTGATCGCTCCTAACCACTCTCCTGCCAGCCTGATCATCCCTAACTGCTTGACTTGCCTGCCTGATCACCCCTAACTGCCTCTGCCTTGGCCCCTGCCATAGCAGTTTCGTCCAGAATGATGTCTGGAAGGTCATTCGGCTGTCTGGTCTAATTAGTATATTACCCTTTTATTATTATAGATTCATGAGCCATACAAAATTATCAACTTAAAACTTAGCCTGCTATATTTGTCAAACATTTAATTAACTCACCCCTAGTTGCAGGGTCAGACCACATGATTTCACAGGCCAGACATTCCCCAACCCTTGCTTTAAAAGGTTCTATATAATTGTTCTAGTTAAACTCTAAAGTGAAAACATGAGGACACCAGATGTAATTATGGAAATGAAGACAATGGAATGAACCATTGGTCATATCTTGCTATAATTACTGAACAAGTCCTTTTGCATCCAAAAAGACCAAGGGACTAAAAAGTATGTTTTTTATAACCATAACAAAAATAACTGGCCTTATTCAGAGTGTTTCCATCCTTCATACAAACAGGCTAGACTCTTCAAAGACTTCATAAAAATTTACTAAGAAGATATGCTGAACAAAGATGTATGGGCCATATAGCTAAGGGCATCCTTGTCTGTATAACCTGGAGAAGGTGTCTGACTGCCTGTTTGATTTCAAAGGTGTTAGTAAAGCGCTACTTCCCTCTCAACAACACTAGTCAGCATACAGTCATTGAGTACCTATTAAGTACCAGATACTGTTTTGGTGCTAAAAGTACTGAAAGAAATAAGCCACCCAGTATACTAGTATTCCAGGTTCTTGGAGACCTGTACCAGAAAAAAAACTATAAACAAATGCCATGACATTCAGTAAGATCTGTGCTGAGACAGAGGCCAACATAAATCACTAACACCCGCTACTGCCAGTTCCCTAGGGTAAAAACTTCCCTCTAAACTTTATATTGTATTCTTACAGAAGATTTAAAACGCAAATACCCCAAGAGAAATAACATAGTGAATCAAATCCAGACTAAGGCAAAGGTTTCAAAATTGTGCTTCACCGAATTCATGTTCCTTGGTGGCTCTTCCTTCTTGTAATCCAACCTTATTGGTTTTATTTATCTGAGCTCTTCCTAAGTTTTATTTTGTAGGAAAATACTCCTTGGCTAAAAATAGCAAACACATACCAAAAAAGTGCAGAAATATATCCGAGAAGCACGTTCACATGGAGGGAAGGGTTAGATGCGGGGAGAGGCTCACAGAGGAGATGAGTTGTCTCTTATAGACACACTTTTCCTCACATCCCACCTTAGTCCTTTTTTAGCAAAGTGTTCTGTCCTCTTTGCAACAATAAATGATTAATAGGTTTCCTATACACCTCATGGAGATTTTACAGTGTGCTCCTCCAAAATATTTCTCAGACTATGCTCAGGAGAAGTAGCAGGATTACAAGCTCATAGTATCAAGACTTCAAGTATAATTTAAGTAATTATAGGCATGACCTAAAGGCAAAATGAACTGGAGAACATTCTCTCCTGTTCCTGGATCTTCCTCTCTTTATGCTCTCTCCATCTTGAAATGTTCTGTATTATCCAAATAGAAAGAGAGTTAAAATAATCCATGAGGCATTCTATTGAAGTTACCAGTATTACGTATTGCCTGGGGAGATAACAAAGCAGAAAATCTTAATAATCCTAGCTCTGTATATAGCAGTAAATGTTTCTCAATCATGCTACCTAAGCCCAAATTTAAGATTATTTATAGTGTGGTCAAATCTAGATCAGCTCTGAAAGAAATATATTGTGAGCTACATATATAATTTAAAATTTTCTAGTAGTTAAATTTTAAAAGTGAAAAGAGGTGAAATTAAGATAATCTAATTTAATAAAAGAGTAATATGCAAATTAACCATCACTCCAAGATACCTTGCCCACCAGCCAATCAGAGCAACTATATGCAAATTGACCATGCCCACCAGCCAATCAGAGCAACTGTATGCAAATTAACCCAGCCAAGATGGCAGCCGGCAGCTACGGAGCTGGAACAAGCAGGAGGCTTGCCCTGTGATGCAGGAAGCTAAGGTGCCTGTCTGGCTAAGCCAGCTATGGCAACAAAGTTTCCACAACAAAGTTTTAATTATAGAAGACAAATAAACCCCAGAGACCTGCTTCCAGCCTTGGGCTCAAGGAAGCGCTGGGAGCTTGGGTTGTCAGGGACAACCCGACCAGGACTCCGGTTAAAGCAACAAAGTTTCAACTTTAGAAGTTAAATAAATTCCAGATACCAGTTTCCAGCCAGCCTCACTGCAAACAGCCATCAGTCCCTCATCCAGGATAGAACCACAGTAGGGACCCAAACCCTGAAAGGTAGTGGCCAGCATGAAAACGGCTCCCACTGGGGGGTTTGGCCAGCCTGCAAACAGCCATCAGCCCCTCACCCAGGCTGGCCAGGAATGCCAGCAGGTGTACCTCCTCTGAGGGGTCCCAGACTGCAAGAGGCACAGGCCAGGCTGAGGGAACCTCCCCCCCCCCACCCCACTGCACAAATTTTTGTGTAACAGGCCCCTAGTAACATATAATAATGAATTGTTATAGAATATCTTATTTAAATAAAATATATCCATGTATCATTTCAACATTAATCAATATTAAAATTTAATGAGATATTTTACTTTTTTTGTTCTGTCTTCAAAATCCTATATTTTGCACTTACATTCATCTCAATTTAGTTGTTAAATTTTTATCTGAAATACTTGATCTGTATTAAGATTGGATAATGTTGTAGTAAAATATAGAAATGTTTAAAATGCTTAAAGAATGTTAGAAAAGCTTTAAAATGTTTGAGTTAACTTTCCTTAAAACTTAAAATGTAATATTAAACACACATTCCCCCCTGCCTTGAAGCATGTGTACTCCAGAGATAAGGATTTGAACTGATGCAGAGTGACTTGCAAAGATAAACACTTGCTTGAGTGACGTGCTCTCCTTAGCCCCCTTGCCTTGTTTGAGATTAACATATGTGCATTGATAGCCACCTGAGCTGCTACAGGTATGAACAAGCTTTAAATATGGCCTGCTAAGGATGCTCGCCTGTCAAGACAGCTACAAAGGCTCGTCCCTTTGTCGATCTGACAAACGACACTGCTCCTCTCCCTGCCAGACGACAGAAGGGTCGGTAATGCCCAGTTGAACTCTCGGGTGAGGAATGCTGGCCCCCTGCACCAGTAGCAGACCAACCCAGCTGGCGGACTCCAGAGGACACCACCACGGGGATCCCTAACTAAGTTTGTACCACAGCTCAGGAAATTATGTGAGTAATAAAAAAAGCTGTGTGATTTGCAACTGCATATGTTTCATGTATTTAATAAAGGGGGTGAACTTAATTTTTAAAAGGTGTACCAATAAATTTAGTGCTCTGGGGATTAATAATTAACTAAGGGTGTCCTTAAAGGCTGTTGGAGGTCATGCATTGTGCACTGAGCTGTAAGGTAAGTGGGGATACTCACATACCAGGCACAGCCTCAGCATTAGCCATGGTGGACAGTGAGGCTGATCTTCTTTTTGAAGGCTGAGCTCCAAGTCCCTACACACAATGAAATGAACTTAGTTATTATTCACTTTTAGCTATTTCTTTCACTCACTCATGGAGAAATAGAATAATTAACCCTTTTTATGTATCCCTCCTCTGCCCTTGAGCCTTCAATGCCTTTCCAAAGACAATAATAATAGCTAGCACTGAGTTAGGCTATGTGGTTTATTAAGTGCTATTGCCTTACTGGTTCCAAACAACCTAATAGAAACTTGGGGCAGATATGGAAACTGAAGCGTGGAGAAGTGAAATATACTTATTTAGTGACATGCACAGAACTCAAATCCAGATCTTTGGACCGAAGCCCCTGTGCAGGGCTATCTGATTTCTAGTTTCCAACTAATATCCACTTAATACCTGGCACATACCTTACATACTCTTGTCTTGGGCTTACACATAAGCCTAGGTTCATGCTAATCTTCTACTCATCTATGTTCTTACATCTGTGTTCATACTCTAATCATCCTTAAAGCATCAGTTCAAATCTTATTTTCTTAGTTCCTTAGTTTTCTTTTGCTAATTTGCTCCTCTCTTAAGCATGGTAGTTATGTTCTCCATGCTTCCCACTTGCAGTTTACCATATGCTTCTGTGAAAGGAGCTAAAAAGACTGAGTGATAGATGTAAATAGATGTCCTATATTCCCAATTACACTCCAAGTGCCTGCAAAGCCAAACTATACTTTACAGCAGGGGTCCTCGACCCTGGACAACTAATAGAATTGCCAGGGGGACAGGAGGAGGACAGGTGTTAAAAAATATGCAAAGGTCTAGAGTCGGGCCTAGCTACCTGCATTTTTTAGAAAGAGCCAAGATGTTATTTATACCAATGCATACTATTGTGTACTCACAAGGGTTTATAAATAGAAATGGAATATTAAATCTATCAAAGCTCCATGGAGCCTCTTATTCTAAAAGCCCAACTATTGGGTGATGTTGGCAGGGAGACAGGGGGTGGATGTGGAAGAGGGTATAAGGAGCATAAATGGAGACCAAAAAAAATAAAATAAAGGAAGATAAATAAATAAATGATAGACATAAAAAATAAAAGTCTAGCTGTAATTGTTCAGTTAGCTGACTAGACCATAATACTGTGGTGAAGTAGTAAAGGCCTATTTTAAAATTTAGGGATTATTTGAGTATATCTTTAAGCCAACTTTGCCCTATGACAGTCATGACTATAGCCTCTTGCTCTTAGAAGTGTAAAAATTCTGCAGTAAGATCTTTAAAATAACAAATGTGGAACATATGAAAATGATACATTCTCAAATTGTTAGCATTACACTATGGGCAAGAACATAAAACATGTACCTCACCTGCCTAGTTCAACAAATTAAAATACTTCACCACCTTTAGCAATTAACAATCAGAACTCATCTTCTGATCTACCTTAATTATTGTCTTATTTCAATTTAGATATAAGAAAATAAAAACAGTGTTTTGTGCACCATCATTTTCTTGCTTTAATCCTCATAAAAATGGACTCTCTTCTCTGAAGCTTTTGGCTCCTCCACCTTAATTCAGTGTGTCAGGGGTGTCAGCCTTCATTGAATTGGCTGGCAGACAAGACATTCCACTGTCCTTCCAATGCAGAAAACTAGTCAAGCATCCTATGGGGTACTGGCATGGTAGTACCCCCACAAACCTGAGGTGATGGGGACAACTCTGAAACAGAGCTGCAGTGGAAGAAGGCCCTGGAGGATGGACTTGCCTAAAGACAAGCACACTGACACATAATACCAGAAGGCAGGGTCCCTCTCCACTAAGTCCCCAGCAGACAGTTAAGGGATTCTGAGTCCCTCCTGGTACATTGATCAATTAATAAGTGCACATGTGATATCTGAGTTGTACAGGTGATTATCATCTCTTTTGAAAGAAAAAGTCAAAGTTAATTTTTTTCAATAAAATGCAAAGAACTGTATGCTAGATATTATAAGAAAGTTTGTGAGCTCTGTAAAATAAGTGAGCGCCTTGAGTTCAAATGAAGATGAGATCACTAAGGGCGGAGAAAGGGACCTAGAATAAGGTGACCAGATTTTAACATTGGTAAAGCGGACACCATTGACGGGGGTGGGGTGGGGGGGTTATTACTTAAAATATTACAAAGAGTAGTACATATGTCTCTTTCCAAAAATCGGGACTTTTTTAAAATGCTGCAGGACGAGGGACAAATTGTTAAAAATCGGGACTGTCCTGCCAAAAGCGGGACGTCTGGTCACCTTAACCTAGAAAAGAATTCTCAAGAGACTGAGCTACACCTGGTGGATGCAGGGGTAATTGAGAAATTTTGAATAGCTGGTTTGGCACAAGCATGAACTAGTTAGAACTGGATGCTGGCCAGCACACCCATAGGGTATTGAATATCAGTCTTGAGTGGGTCAGATTGGCTAACTTCAAAAGAATGGAAAAGCAGGGAAGTGAGAGAAATAGCTCAGGCAAACACAAGGAAGTAAGGATGCACACAGTTTGGGAACAGCAAGCATTGGTTCTGTTGGATTTAAGCAGAGACTGGATTTTAAGCTGACATGGGCAACAAACCATTGAAATTTTTTTGAACAAGATGCTGACATAACCAGTGTTCTGGGATATAACTCCATAAAGGCAAGAACATTGTTTTTTTTTTCCCCGCTGTATTCCCAGTGCCTTGAACAGGGCTTGGCATGTAGAATAATTTTCCCCCAAAAAATGTTTGTGGAATAAGTAACTATGACAACAACATGCTGGTTAGGGAAGCCCTACCTTCCATGTCTCCATAGACACATATAGCCAAAATTTTCTCTCAACTATCCCTTCGCCTGAATCCACCTGCAAGTCATAGATTCACCTGTCTTCATTTCTCCATATTAAAACTGGACCTATATGAGAAACCAAGATGGTGGCATAGGTAAACACCGGAATTGCGGCCGTGCACAACCATTTCAAAATCACAACAACAACAACAATAACAATAACAAAACAGACACTACCCAGACACACTCAGGGGGCAGACTCAGTGAGCACCAAAGCCCCACTGAAACAACTCTTGTCCTATAAGTGTGTCTCCAGCACAGACGTTCTCCCACTGAAGACACAGCTGATTCTCATAACCAAGTGTCTTGGAGGTCAATTCCTCTCAGTGATCACCTAACACAGAAAGCCACTCTATCAACCCAGGGAAGCAGCCAAAATGTGGAGACAAAGAAATGGATCACAAATGACAGAAAAGGAGGAAAACAAACGACAGGACATAGAGTTCAAAACCACGGTTATAAAGTTTTTCAAAAATTTTCTAGAAACCGCTGATAAACTTAGTGAGACCCTGAATAAATCTAAGCATACACTGACTAAAATAATGAATATTATACAGAGATACAACAGCAGACTAGAGGAATGCAAGCATCAAGTCAAAGATTTGAAATATGAAGTAGCAAAAAACACCCAACTGGATAAGAAAAAAAAGAAAAAAGAATCCAAAAATATGAATACAGTGTAAGGAGCCTCTGGGACAACTTCAAGCATACCAACATCAGAATTATAGGGGTGCCAGAAGAAGAGAGAAAGATATTGAAAACATATTTGAAGAAATAATGACAGAAAACTTTCCCTATCTGGTAAAAAAATGGACTTATAAGTCCTGGAAGCGCAGAGAATCCCAAACAAAAGGAACCCAAAGAGGACCACATCAAGACACATCATAATTAAAATGCCAAGAGCAAAAGACAAGGAGAGAATCTTAAAAGCTGCAAGAGAAGAGCAGTCAGTTACCTACAAAGGGGCACCCATATGACTGTCAGCCGATTTCTCAACAGAAACTTTGCAGGCCAGAAGGGAGTGGCAAGAAATATTCAAAGTGATGAATAGCAAGAACCTACAGCCAAGATTACTTTACCCAGCAAAGCTATCATTCAGAATTGTAGGTCAGATAAAGAGCTTCACAGACAAAAAAAAAAGCTAAAGGAGTTCATCATCACCCAACCAGTATTATATGAAATGCTGAAAGGTATCCTTTGAGAAGAGGAAGAAGAAAAAATAAAGATAAAAATTATGAACAACAAATACATATCTATCAAGTGAATCTAAACATCAAGTGAATAAAAAATCAGATGAACAGAATAAAATGATGAATAGAATAGAATCAGAGGCATAGAAAGGGAGTGGACTGACAATTTTCAGGGGGAAAATGGTGTTGGGGGTGCGGGAAGAGACTGGACAATAATTGTACACCTATGGATGAGGACAGTGGGGGCGGGGGGATAAGGGTAGAGGGTGGGGTGGGAACTGGGAGGAGGGGAACAATAGGGGAAAAAAAGAGGAACAACTGTAATAATCTGGACAATAAAGATTAAAAAAAAAACTGGACCTATATCCACCAAGTTGCTGAAACACAGCTTTGATTCTTCCTGTATTTCACCTACCATATCCAATCCAAACAAGTCTTCTACATTTTAATTTCAAAATACACTGTCTTCTTCTCGTCTTCCCTCTTCTGGCTACAACCATTTTATTCCTAGAATGCTGAAACAGCCTCCTAATTACTCTCTTGATTTACATCCTAATCATTTTCCAATTTATTCTTCAGATAGCAGAAGGAGGTATCTTCTTCAAAGAGTGTCAGATCACATTGTTTCCCTTCCATGACTTTCAACTGCAGTGAGAATAAAGCATAACTTCTTGCCCTGGGCTCTTCTCTCTCATGCAACTGAGTAAATATGAATGGGAAGTACAGGACTGGCATTTCATGGCTCCATCCAGAACTGAGTCAAGGGTTTGCTTTGATTTCTCCTCACCCTAGTGTTTTCATTTGCAAAATAACGGAATTGGGCAAGAAGACCTTAAAGATTCTTCAGTTTCTAAAACTATTGTTTTTTTCAGATGAGAGGCTAACTGGACCTTAATCTCAAAAATCAACCGCATGCTTCAAAGTTCTTGTCTCTCTCCTATCCCTCTTCAGCTTAGTCTGTTTTCTGGAACTCAGGAGCAGAATACAAGGGAAACTGGCCCAGGTCTGGTCTCTTCCAGTCGTGTCCCTGTTACCATCACCTCTATGCTCCCCTCAACCCCTGTCCCTGGGGTCTCCCTATTAGATTTTGTCCTTGTCACCGTTTCCATTCTTTGAAAAGTGTAAGTAAGCTCTTCTCCACTTTTTTCTTCCAACTCAACAAGGACCTTTAGGTCATTTTCCAGATTTGCTTCCTGAATGACTTCCTCTTCCAAGTCTCCTTGTCCCTCTAACCAGATAAGATGAGCTGGCACCAAACAATAGGAATGAGAAAATAGAAGGGAGAGCAGGCAAAGAAAACAAAACAGAACAAGTCCTAACTAGGTCCAATATAACACGTCCAATATTGGGCATCGAATAACAGGTAAAAAAAGAAAGGTATATAAGATGATCGAACAAAACATTTATAATTGCACATAAAGTTATGAATCAAATTAGTCAGAGGACCATCAAATGAGTTGGAGAGAAGATACTCTATGAATTCATGACTATTAATATCACGTAAGCTGAGATCCTCTGAACCATGTACAACAGTGGCAAGCAGGTAGAGTGACATCCCTTTCCTGATGTAGGAACCTCCGTCTGATTGTCTAACTAGGGTTAATATATTTCTCAGAGCCAGGAAGTGGGAAGGAAAGAACATAATTGAATCATGAGGATATGCCTCCAGCTGACACAAACACCAGGGCCTCTGAGCACTGTGGAGAACTTGGATTTCAGTCCTGAGTCTGCCATTGCCAAAGTGTGTGATCGGGGCCAAGCCGGTTAACCTTGCTGAATCCCACCTCTTTTTCAATACATGAAGCATTTTAAATAGACACACAAAGAGCAGCTTCAGCCTACGTTTAAAGAAACTCTTTCTCAGAAGTCAATGAGAACAGCAGATGAAGCCAGGTTGTTGTGATTAAAATCTCAGAGCCTTTCCCCGCACATCTCATCACTCCCACCCACCCCAATGCCAACTCTCCAGGCTCAGAGAAGACCAGTCCATGATCTCCTAGGTGCCTTCGGGGTGTAAGGCTCAACTGTTTCATAAAATATTCTATTTCCTTGCAGGTTTGCATGGACACTGATACTAAGAGATCCCAAATATTCCTGGTGTTAAATAAAATATTTAAACATTTAAATCACAAAAGAAAGCTCTTAATTTCATTTCAGTTCTCCAGTCATTTAAAGGAGATGTTAAACTGAGAAGACACACATGATGCTTTAAAATTCCTTCAAAAAAATAAAATAAAATTTCTGCAAATACTCTTTTTGGCTAACATATTCTGAGTTTTCACTTTTGCTTCAATGTAAGAGAAAAATTACTCTTTATTTTTTTTTTAGCCATGTTCAATGACGTATGGAGTTTTTCTGTGATTTTAGTGTTTGGATATAGAGATATTTTAATTAGGATTTGGCAACTCACAAACTTGTACACTGAAGGCCCCTGACAATCAAAGCTTCCCAACAGGTAACGATGGGCTGGAGTTCGGTAGATAAGACTATCATTCCATAGTGGTTAAGGGAGTAACATAACAAGTCAACACTTTTACAAATCAATGAAAAAGACAATTGTATGTAAAAGCTGGCAAATGATTTCAATAGACATTTTGCAAAAAGGATTTTCCAATGGGAAATCAACATGTGAAAGGATGCTCAAATCTCATTGGTCATCAAGGAAATAAAACTACAATGACCATACACCCAAACAAATATTTTTAACAAAAACAAAGTGTTACCAAACATATGCAGCTCCTGAAATATTCATTCACTGCCTGTTGGAGTATATATTGGTAATCTTTGGAAAACTATTTGGCAATATCTTGAAAGACTAAATCTAGACCTATGACTCAGCCCTCCCACACCCAACAGAAATGCTTTATAATGTGTACTGAAAGACACATGCAAGATGAGCATAGCAGCACTATTTTGTAACAGCCACAAACTATTGACCAATGGGTCAATAAATTACAGTCTACTCATACAATGGGATGTTTCACACCAGTGAGAATGAATGGCTATTTAAAAAAAAAAAAGACATAAATGGTTCTCACCCATCTAATCATAAGAGAAAGAAGCCAGCATAAAGAGGACATACTGTATGCTTTTGTTAATATAAAGTTCAAAAACAGAGAAAACTTATTAATGGCATAGAAAGCAGGGTAATAGTGACCTTGAGGAGAAGGTCGTTATGATTCTGGCAATATTTTATTTCTTTATTGGGTAATGGCATAAGCATGTCCACTTTGTAAATATTCATAGAGTTAGCTATACACTAAGAAATTGTGCAATTTTCTGAGTATATGTTGCACGTCTAATCTAATAAAAGAGTAATATGCAAATTGACCCTCACTCTGTTATACCCACAAGCCACACCCACCAACCAATCGGGAACAAATATGCAAATTAACTCAACTAAGATGGCGGCGCCCAGTCTGCCTCAGCCCAGCAACTGAAGTAGCCAGGCCTGTTAGCCATGCAGGTGGTGGGGAGGCAGGGGGGGCCGAGGGGCAGAGCCATCAATCGCAGGAACCTGGGAAGGGGCAGAGCCAGTGTGGGGGTCTGCAGCCTCAGGCAGAGACCCCGCAGCCTGGGAAGGGGTGGAGCCAGACATCACAGGGGTTTGGGAGTCTTTTGCCCTGGCCTGCATCCTAGGCCAGAGGTTAGAGGCCTGGGCAGGGGTGGAACTGGGATTGGAGGGGCAGGGGTGGAACTGGTGATGGGAGTGAACTACACCTTTTCTTAACACTCATTGGCTAAGCTCCCTATATGCCACTGGTAATATTCTTAGTAACTTGGGTAATAAAAATCCAAAAAGGCATCTAGGGTTTTTCCACCATACTCCTGGAGAAAAAAAAACGAAGGTCGACTGCTGAAGGGCCAAGAAATGTCATATCCTGCCCTAGCTGGTTTGGCTCAGTGCATAAGGCCTCAGCCTGCTGACTGCAGGGTCTGGGTTCAATTCTGACCAAGGGCATGTATGTAGGTTGCAGGCTCATGGCCAGGGCCCAGGTCAGGGCTCATGCAAGAGGCAACAAATCAAAGTGTTCTTCTCACTTTGATGTTTCTCTCTGTCTTTTTCTTCTCTTCCACATTCTCTAAAAATGGAAACATATCCTCAGGTGAGATAAAAAAAAAAGGAAAGAAATGTCATATACTATGAAAGGCACATCTTGAAAATGCCTAAAGAAAGTTCTCATTTTTTCATTGTGAAGGGACTGGAGTCCATGTTGATGAAAACACCTTGGTGGATGTGGTGACTGGCAGTGGCTGTAGCAGCGGAGTGATGGGGCTGGTGGCTTCCCCTGATTAGCCTGGTTGCCTCCCACAAAGGGAGGCCAGACTATGGCTTAGATCCACTCCCCCATGGAGAGCAGGGAGCAGGCCTAAGCTGTCAGTAGGACATCCCCTGAGGGCTCCCAATATGTAAGAGTGGGCAGGCTGGGCTGAGGAACCCACCCCCCAGTGCACACATTTCGTGCACTGGGCTCCTAGCCTATTTATATTTAATAATAAAGTTTAATTTTTTATTATTAGTTTTTCCAAGTAACCTATTAAAACTGAAAATACTACCCTCATCATTATAGATGTATTTCTGCTCTTCTCTCTCTTTCTCAAAAGAAATATACTAGTAAAGCATAGGGCTTTGGTAAATCTAATAAAATCTAACAATATATCTAGCGAAGGAACTAGTCTTTTAAATTTATTTTATGTCTTCATATGATGGATCACATGGCTAGCCAAGCAATTAGTATCTTATAACAAGCAGTGGACTTAAATTCCTATAAGTCCTGAATTGTTACAATATGCTTAGGTTTCACAGAGTTCCTAATATTTTTTTAGGAATCTCACTACTACTAAATCTTCCATGTAACTTGTTATGATTTTTGCAGTGTGGCTAATGAACTTGGCTTGTTTAATTTTATGTACCTAGTTATCTTGATAGGAAGATTGTAATTATCCAAATGAGAAAAGGAGCTAATTACTTTAGTCAAAAAATGAGTGGTAATTACAGAGAGAGAGAGAGAGAGAGAGAGAGAGAGAGAGAGAGAGAGAGAGAGAAACTATTTTCAGAAAAGTCACATTCTTCTCTTTATACCCATTTTTATTTAACATTTTCCAGTCTTTGAATTCAACCTTAAGATGTTGATAGAAAGGGGTGGTAGTGGAGGTCATAGGGAGAGTGAGGCTTTTCTTCAATAAAATGTTAAAACTACAAAAAGCTATGTCTTATCAGGGGGAAATTTTGGTTAGAACACATGTCCAGAAATTTTTAAAAGGCCATAGTGCCTTATTTCTTATTCACACTATTAAGTCAGAAATGCTTTCAAAATATCTATGAAGATTCCTATTCTAATACCCACATTTATATCTAAAATGATAATTATGGCATGTTGTCTGTTTCACTTATGATTTTCAGAGAATAAAACAGTGCTACTATAAAAGTACATTGCCTTAGTTATTATTATTCACACATGCTTAAATAGAGGCTATTAACATTTTATAAATTAACAATAAAGAATAAAAACTTAATTTATAAATCAGTTCCTACTAAGATGTTTGGGACATTCTATAAACAATTAAAGATAACAATGAAAATACCATAAAGTTAATTACCACAAATGTAATAAAAATAAATTAAAGGCCAAAACTGCTAAGCCATTGCAATGGAATTTTGCTGGGCTCAGAAATACTAACTACTGTTAAAGAGCTAGATCTAGAAATTTGAGCTCAGTCATGAAATACTATAAATCCTAGCATCTATTATCAGATTTCTTTTTTCTCAGGAACCTTTTAAAAACTAGCTAATATTTATCAGCTATGAAATGGTTCTGGACAGTTTACATTTAAGGAACAAGTTCAAGTAACACCATTTTTATATTTAAAATCGGAAATGATCTCAGAAGTTGTCTTCTTGTTAGCACCTCATTTTACAGGTGAGGAAAAGCATCATGGAAGGTGATTTGTTCAACTTAACACTGAGTTTGTGAATAAACCAGGACCAGATTGAGGTCTTGCGACTCTTGATAAAGCACATTTCCCCTGACAGTATGCCTCCCAGGAAACAGCATTTTTCCTGAATGAACTCTTTCATGCCTTTACCTTCTACCTCCCCTTTGAATCAGCCCATTTCTTTTCTTCTACTTTGTTGAATTAGAGACAGTATGACATCATGCTGGCCCAGCTGGTGTGGCTCAGTGACTGAGCATCGACCTATGAACCAGGAAGTCACATTCTGATTCCAGGTCAGGGCACATGACCAGTGGGGGGGGGAGAGGGGGGGCGGCATGCAAGAGGCAGCCAGTCAATGATTTTCTCTCTCATCATTGATGTTTCTGTCTCTCTCTCTCTCCCTTCATCTCTGAAATCAGTAAAAACATATTTACATATATCTATATCATCTATATCTATATCTATATCTAATCTATATCATGGTGAAAAGCAAAGATCCTAGCGCAAAGTAGGCCTGGGGTCCAACCCAGGCTTCTCTACTTCCTAGTCATTGATCTGAGGCCTCATAGGACCAATTTGTCCCAGTTTTCCTGGCACTTTACTGGTTTTAAAACTGAAGTTCCTGAGTCCCTGCAGACACCTCAGTCACAGACAAATTAGGACAGTTTAGGCTTGAGCTCTCTTATCTATAAGATATGAATAATAATCCTCATCAACTTCATAGTGTTGCTGCAAAACCAAGTGAATGAGTATATGAAAACATTTAGCAGAGCGCCGAAGCCTCGCCCACAGTAAGCACACATTTCCCTATCTGTCACTTCCTCTTGGTCTCTTTCCATGTTAGAGATTTGAAAGTCCAGGTGATGTGTAAAACTGAGTGAGAAAGAGTTTTCTTAGAAACTGGACAAGCAGCAGACTTAGAGAGACTGGGAACAGCATAGGAAGAAAGAGAACATTAAGAAGTAGTAAGAGTGCCTCAAGGCCATATCAGTGAACATAAACAAGAAATGAGGGAGTTCCAGGGCCATGGTCTGTATGGAAGGAGTCAGTAATACATTGTACTTGAGACTATAAATATATGTGAACTATCTATATACAGGATATTTTATAAAATAAGAAAGAGAAAGTAAGGATAAGGAATCATAGATATGTTTTGTCTACTACATGGGATAACTTCAGAAATGTGAAGAATCCCCCAAAGAGCTACAAATTTCCATAATTATCACATCATTGATGCATATAATACCACTTCTAAAATTCATATATTTCTAGGAAAAAATCCTGAGAGAAATAGCATTTTGAACAACAAATATCAAAGCAGCTATCATTTTTATCACTGACATCAGGTTGAAAGCTTTTTCCCTAAGAAATGAGACAGGCGTAAGTAAGCAAGGATAGGTTGTATTTTCAGTCATGGCATAGAATCAGAAGTAGAAAGTAAATGCAGTGGAGATGGGACTGAGGCTGTGTATGCTGTCCCAGCTCTCAGACCCAGGCAGAGGCAACCTGAATGGAGTTCAGCTCTCGTGCAATACCCAGAACTCAGCACAATCCCCATGTGAGGTAGGGGATCAGGGCCAGGCCCTGCTAAAAAACCATCGAATGAGAGAAGGCAGAAAATATAACTTCCAACTATTGCTTGAGGCGAAGATTTATTGTAAGCTCCATACATGGGGAGGCAGAGGATACTGACCGGTCTCCCCACCAGAACCTAGCAATGCCAGCCACTAGTTGAGAGACAGGATTTGAAATATTGGCAATATTACAGAAGCCCCAAGGAACCAATATAAGACCTGGTTCTGGAATGGGAAACTCAGTGGCAACTACAATACTACACAATTACAAACCAACACTGCCTTACAAGCAACTGTTTGCAAAGCTAATAGGAAAGCAAACATCCTGAGCACAAAGACTGATTATTATTGTA
Organism: Murina feae; assembly: GCA_004026665.1. NCBI lineage: Eukaryota > Metazoa > Chordata > Mammalia > Chiroptera > Vespertilionidae > Murina > Murina feae. Next base: position 17,121 of record PVJC01002554.1, read on the forward strand.
GATAAGGTAGAAGATAGAATCAGTAATCAATCATATATAGCTAAAGAGTAACAAGCTTAACACCAATAGAAATTCTTTTGTCCTATTCATGGAATTATTTTCTTTCCTTTTCTCATAAAAGCCCCTTGTCTTCATCCTGTAATTGGAACACTATTTGAGTTTCTGTCTGAAAATGTGTTCCACAAATTGAAATTCATTTTTATCTCAAATAAATGCTTGTTGCTTTCATTTGGCTTTTCATTTTTAGGTTAAAAATTTAACAATAAAGATAATTTTTTAGGTGTACTCCTGAATAACTCAATTAATGTATAAATCAAAATAAAAATCATGAAATATTTACCATGGGGAGTAAATGAAAACACAACAAATTAAATCTGTAGAATGCAAGCAAAGTAGTATAGAGAAGTAAGTTTATTGTCTTAAATGAATTTATTAAAACAAAATAAGAATAATTTAAAATAGTTAAACCCTCAACTTTAACCAATTTAAAGAAAATAATTATTAAATTTTTAAAGAAGAAAGCAACAGATAAGAGCAAAATGAATAGAATAGAAAAAAAATGCAAAAAAAAAAATAAGAAAGGAGAAACAGTAGAGATTGACCACAAAATCAAAAGTAATTCCTTTGTAAATATTGACATAATATACAAGCCTCTAGATATCATGAAAGGAAGGAAGGAAGGAAGGAAGGAAGGAAGGAAGGAAGGAAGGAAGGAAGGAAGGAAGGAAGGAAGGGAGATGAACCAAAAAGGAAGGCTAAGGAAGATAGGGAGAGAAATGTAGATTTGTTAGGGCAGTGGGTGATCCAAACAGGCCCAGGTAAAGCAGGACAATGAGGAATGCTGGACATCCAAGACCAGTGTTAAGGCACTGAGTCTACATGGAAGAAGAAATCACAGAGGTTAAAAAAAAAAAGACCATAGAACAGAGCATGAAATGCACTAATGTGAGAGGCAAGTGAAGAACAGTATAAGGTAACCATGTGCTAGTTCTTCAAGTATTTTTCTTTCTAAATAAAAAGTAGCATTACATAAAATAAAACCAATTTAGAATAAAATAACTTTGTTAAGAACTATTACACAACATTAAAATCATATAGCAGAAGGCTGAAAGTGAACTTAACCGTTCTTGTGTGTATCTGAATAGCTGCTTAACAGGAATCATGTGTTCATTAAGAAAGCACAGCTGATCTTCCTCCTGAGAACCTCTAATCCACTACCCACCAAAGGTCTCATTCCTGATTTCATGTGTTGCATGCCACATGAAACACTGATTATTTTGTGTGTTGTTTTTGTTATTTAATAAAAATTATGTAAAGCCTTAGCTGGTTTGGCTCAGTGGATAGAGAGTTGGCCTGTGGACTGAAGGGTTTGATTCAGGTCAAGGGCACTTACCTTGGTTGCAGACCCCTCCCTAGCCTCAGCCCTGTTCAAGGGCACATGCAGGAGACAACCAGTCGATGTGTCTCTCTTACATCAATGTTTCTCTCTCTCTCTCTCCCTCCCACTCTCTCTAAAAATCAATGGAAAAATATCTTTGGGTATCTTTTAAAAATTATATAAAAACTAACAATGAACCCAGGGTGTTGTTTTTGTCTATTTTATTTGCAAGTATTTATTTATATTTGACATATTTCTAAGATTTATCAAAACAGGGTTAGGAAAACTGTGAATGAAGTCAGTCACACACAAAAAAATCAGTGCTCACCTAAATATTTTCCTGAAAAGCTCTTTCTCCTGGAGACCTTCTTTTCCATGCACAGATCTCAGAGTATTCCAAAAGCTTTTGTATTTTAACAAGGAGAAAATACATCAGTTGCTTTAAGAAATAATATGCTTTTAAGGATATTAGCAGAAAGAGAATTTTGCTAAACCTTTGTTAAGCAAGTTTTCTTGGTATCCTTAAAATCACAAGATATAGAACCAATACCATTTTGTCAATTCCTTGGGCCAAGAATGCCTATATATAGGCCAGGATGTGAAATTAAATAAGTGTTTGGAGCAACATGAATAATACATAATTCACTCTTCCTTCACACATGATCTTATCATTCAACATAAAAAAGAAAAAACGTAACCATCTCCCTTAATAATGAATCTGCTCATGTTCCTCTTTTGATCAAGATGTTAGTGTTTATAAAATAATATAACAATAAATAATCCAAAGCCACAAGTCCAACTCTAAGTCACAATGCTCTTATTTATGCACAGGAAGCAAGCTCCCTATTTCCCCACCACCACCATTGCCTTGTGCTCTCCTCCTTCCTCAGTTTTCTTATGCTTACATTGAATCTAAAACAAACAAAGCAAACTCTAAATGCAAATTGGTGGTTGTCAGAGGGGGTAGTCCAAGTGGGTAAAGGTGATCAAAGATTACAAATTTTCAGTTATAAAACAAGTCATGGGGATGTAATATACAGCATGGTGAGTCTAGTTAAAAATACTGTATTATATATGCACCCCTATGTTCATAGCAGTGTTATATACAATAGCTGAGATCTGGAAACAATCCATCAGTAGATGAGTGGATAAGAAAGATGTGGTACATTTATACCTTGGCATTTTATGCAGCTATTTAAAAAAAATGATCTCTTACTCTTTGAGACAACATAGAGGGATCTGGACAGTATTATACTAAGTGAAATAAGCCAGTCAGAGAAAGACAAGTATCACATGATCTCACTTATATGTGGAATCTAATGAACAAAATAAACTGACAAGCAGAATAGATCGAGACATTGAAACATGCTATTCGAACCAATGAATTTTAGAGGGAAGGGTGGGGGATGGGAAGAGATTAACCAAAGAACTTATATGCATAAGCCATGGACAGACAATAGTGCAGTGAAGGCCTGGGGAGGAGATGGGAGTGGGGCAGAAAGGGTCAATGTGGAAAAAAAGTGACATCTGTAATATTTTCAACATTAAAGATAAATTAACAATAATGATAATAATAACAATACTGTATTATATATTTGAAAGTTGTTAAGATCTTAAAGGTTCTCATCACAAGAAAAGAATTGCAACCATGAGGTTAAATTTATTGTGATAATTTAACAATGTAAATAAATATTGAATCATTATGTTGTACACCTGAAACTAATGTGTTTTATGTCAATTAGATTTCAATTAAAAAAAAACAAACTGATAAAATTAGGGTACACTAAGACAATTTAAATAAAAAATCAAGAAAAACTGGTGATTTTTAAAAAATTATATCTATTATTTTAGACAACATGACAGGAAAAGTTCTTCATTGATGGAGAAATTTAGGAATATGTGAGTTATGAGTAGTGAGCAGAACAAGATCATATTTGGGGAGTGATTTTTCTAAGTCAATTACAAGGTGGATAAAGGAAGGTGGCTTAAAAGATGACACCAGGATTCTTTCTGAGGAAAAAGGTTATCTTCTTTCAGGCTTCGTATTCAAATCACCTTCTAATTGCAGGAATATGCTTCACAACAAACTGCATCAAACTCTTGATAAAAAGAGTTGTCATGCACTGGCAGGTTTGGCTCAGTGGATAGAGTGTCGGCCTGCGGACTGAGGGGTCCCGGGTTCAATTCCAGTCAGGGGCATATGTCGGAGTTGCAGGCTCAATCCCCTGTGGGGGGCGTGCAGGAGGCAGCCGTTCAATGATTCTCTCTCATCATTGATGTTCCTATCTCTCTCTCCCTCTCTTTTCCTCTCTGAAATCAATAAATAAAAAAGAGTTGTCATTTTATTTCATCTTCTGTGAGGTTGTACTACAGAGCTCATCGGAAAGGACATTCTTCCCTCCATATTCACTTTATGACAAGATGTGAGCACAGGACAAAGGTGGCCGTATCTCTATCTTATAAAGGCTCCTTGATCTTGTAGACTCTGCTCATCTAACCCTCTCTCTCGAGCAATCAACGCCAATTGAAGAATTATATTTAATTGCTTTGTTATTTAATAAGTTTTACGGCCAGTCTCACATGAGGGATTAGAAAAATAATTTCTTGTCGAGATTAATTTATAAAAAACCTATTCATTTGTAATTATGAATAAGGCTCTCCATAGATCTATACAAACTCTAACAGACAAATCCCCAAATCCTTGTTCATTTAAATCACCTTTCCTAATTACTCTTATTAGGGTTTCCCAGAGATGTTAACGTCTTTGCCATGCAGCAATTTTCAATAGCAGCTTTAGTAAAAAATGATAAATTTAAATACATATATGCATGGAGTGCGCACTTACACACACAAACACACACACACACAGCTAAGTCCATTCTCTGATACTACCATCTGAAGTTAAATAACAAAGTTTACCCAGTATACTAGAGGCCTGGTACACAAAATTTGTGCAGGGGGGCAGGTTACCCTCAGCTCAGTCTGCACTCTCTCCAATCTGGGACCCGTCAAGGGATGTCCGACTGCCCGTTTAGACTCGGTTAGGATAGGGCCTAAATGAGTAGTCAGATAATCCTTTCACAATCCAGGACTGCTGACTCCCAACCACTCACCTGCCTACCTGCCTGCCTGATTACTCCTAACCACTCCCCTACCAACCCAGTTGTCCCTAACTGCTCTCCCCTGCCAGCCTGGTCACCTCCAACTGCCTTCCCCTGTAGGCCTGATAGCCCACAACTGCCCTCCCCTGACAGCCATCTTGTGGCAGTCATCTTTGACCACATAGGGGCAGCCATCGTGTGTGTTGGAGTGACGGTTAATTTGCATATTACTCTTTATTAGGAAGGAGGATATTCACTGAGTGAGATTCAAATAATCTGATAATGGCCTTAATGCTCAAACTATGGTGGCTTCCTATTTATTCAAAGCTTATCATTACCACTGTCATCATCAGAAAGCAATTAACAAGGACAATACAGTATGTTGCTGGTGTACAGTATAGCATGTTTTATACGACATCAGGAAAAACAAATAAAAAACATCTGCAATCTTTGCAGAGTGTTATGTTTTTACATGTTGAGTTGAGGGTGTATATGAAAATGAATGGAAGAGCTGGGATCTTAAGAGGCTCTTAAAGGAGGAAAGGATGCTTGGAGAAGTCCACAAGTTAAGATGTTTTCTGGAACATCAGAGAGTTCTCAGAAAGGTTTGCAAAATAAGAGTAGTTGGTGTGTGAAGTCTCCAGGGTATGATCTTTGATATGCAAAATTCTTAAGTCATTTTATTGCAGATCCACAATATGCTGCATTTACTACTAATAATCTCAATTTCTTAAATAAGAATATGGGGGTTTGGAGAGACATGCCCCACCCCATAACTTGTTCAAAAACAAAGATCAATAAGGTGACAGAGCCAGGAGTCAAGCCAGAACTCTTTGACTCAAAAAATCAAGCTCTTATGCTTTGGTATGTTGCCTCTTTCACTGCGAAAGGACTGAAGACAAATTCCCATATATGATGCAAGAGAAGAATCAGAAACTTTTTTACATCTGTGAACTGAGGGAAAGGAGTTTAGAGAAGAACGTTTTGGTGGTGTTGGTGGTAGAGCTGAGGAATTTGCTCTATTTGACTGAGAAAGAATGCATCTTCTTAAAAAAAAAAGTACAAATCTATCTTGTAAATGAAGTGCCTAATTCCAGTGCTTTGGAGAGTTTATATGAGGATGCTGCTATATCCTCAAATGCAGAAATAAAAACCACAGACATCCAAGGTGAAAACAAAACAAAACAAAAACAAAACATTTACTTTCGATGAGCAGGTTCTTAACAAAAGTTTTAAGTCCCAAGCCACATATCTCTGGTCAGCTATGGTTTTGATTTTTTACCTAAAATGTTATATTTAAACTTTTGTACTAAGTTCAAACTCAATAGAATCATTGCTTTAACACTTATTTAAAACCGAATGTTACATAAATCAGCAGAGAACCAGGAAAGAAAATGGTCACAGAGAGCTATTTGGGTCTCCATCAACATTTTAATGCATTTGGCAGCCATTAAACAGAAGGTAAAAATAATGCTTTCTTCCACCTAACCACACAAAAGCCACTTTAAATACATTGGAAATATCAAAAAGTATATTTCTCCATGAGATAGACTTATAAAATTTAGAATATGACTACATGCTTATCCATCTTATGTGTTGGAAAGTGCTGGGATCATGGAGAGAAAGAATAAAGATAGTATTGTTTTGAAGTAGGAGATAGCAGACACTGACCAAGAAAGACAGTGTTAGGACTACAAGAGAAAAAGCAAAGAGGAAGTAATTTTGAAGAGAAGAATAAACATAAAGAGTTCTGTGTTAATCACTATTTTGGTATTTCTATGATTTTCTTAGAAATCACAGAGCACTCACTATTTTGCAACCATTACTCCATAACTGGCATAATTATTAATGAAAAAATATTGGCTTAAGGAAGATATTTAATGAAAATAGGAATTCAGTGCATCCCCATAGGTACAGAATTTGGTTCTCAGGTTAGCAAGTCAAGAAACTCACTACTGCCCTGACCAGTTTGGCTCAGTGGATAGAATGTCAGCCTATGGACTCAATGGTCCCGGGTTTGATTCTGGTCAAGGGCATGTATCTTGGTTGTGGGCATGTCCCCAGTGGGGAGTGTGCAGGAGGCAGGTGATCGATATTTCTATCTCATTGATGTTTCTAACTCTCTATCTCTCTCCCTTACTCTCTGTTAAAAATCAATAAAATATATATTAAAAAAAGAAAAAGAAACTCACTTCCTGGTTTTCACATTTAATATCACTGCTGCATCTTTTTCCACAGTAACAGAAAAAACACTGTGAAAGAAAAAGATTACTGTTGACCCTAATAATTGTAATCATATTGTTTATTACTTTAATTATGACTAATTAAAATTTTACTTAATATTCACAAAAACAAATATTAAGTTTTAAGGTAATATGTAAGGAATGATCATCCTATCTAATAAAGAGGGAATATGCTAATTGACCCTCATGCCATCGCAAAGATGGTGGCACCCACAGCCAATCAGGAGGGAATATGCTAATTGACTGCCATGCCCTCAGAGATGGCAGCACCCACAGCCAAAAGATGGCAGTGCCCAGTCCCCTCAGCCCTGCAGCCACCCAGGGCCAGCCCAAGGCACAAGCAAGCCTCAGATGTCAGCTGCCCAGCTGCCTAGGGCTGACTGCGGCCCAGATAACCAGGGCTGGCCAAGGCTTGCGCTGCCGGCAGTGGGAGCAGCAGAGGTGTGATGGGGGTGTCACCTTCCCCTGATTGCCGGGTTGCCTCCAGCCTCTGAGGGCTCCTGGACTATGAGTGTGGGCAGGCTGGGCTAAGGGACTCTACCTCCAGTGCATGAATTTTCATGCACCAGGCCTCTGGTATTTTATAAAAAGTACAAAAATATGCATAATATAATTTCATAATCTTTTTTTCTTTTTCCTTTTTAAGTTTCCTAAATACAACATGAATTACTTATATAATTTTTTAAAGAGAGAATAGGAAGAAGTAAAATATTCCAAAATGGCAATTTCCGCATTTTTTATAGTTACAACCATGATCTTCCTGGGGATGGGCATTGCCCCAACACTACTATCAGAGCATTAAACTGGATGCCATCTGGCCTGAGGAACCTTAGAACACAGAATTTTGAGATTTTATCGAAATTGTTATTTTGTAACTGATTTTTCACAGACCATGAAACATCATTACTTTTATTCATTTCAAAATATCTCCAAAATATACATTTTATTTTATTTTACTACAATTTGTTCCTGGTGTCATACTCAGCTCTCATCATTTCAAAATTATACTAGTTGAGTCACTTTTAAAGACATGGCTGTAAATAGCAAAATTCCACCCCTACATAGTGTTAGCATTAGTCTTACAGGGTTAATATTTCCTGAACTTCACTCTAGTTTCAATAGTGCATCTCATTTGAACGTCTGTGGTCTTCTTGCCACTGATTATATTGATTAGAATGACAATTTCAGTATTGTTACTGCATGATTTAGCTTGGAAAATTAAATGGCCTGTTGAATTGCATTATCATCATTGATGATCACTAGTCTTTGTCAGTAAGATGACAAACTGGTTATTGAAGAATTATAATCTGTATGTATAAATAATCTTTTAAAAATAAGAAAGTAAATAGGAGTTTAGCAGGGACTACGGGTGCATTTAAAGAGAGATAGGGGAAGCGTAAAATGGCCTTTTAGAAATGTACATACATTAAGGAGATCTGTTTTAGAGTTTATGGTATTTACTACTATTAACTTACATCTCTGGCCTAATTTTAGTTATATGGGCCTAGAAAAATTTATGTAAAATAAGTGTGACTAATAGTCTTATATCTCAAGGAAAGTTATTCACAGCCTTGATGTAATTTTATCACCTCTAAATTCCTAGAAAGTTAGATAACAGGAGATGAGGTTCTTTTCACACATCCTAAATTTGGCTTCAAATTAAACTTTTTATTTCACACACACACAGTGAAGGGGTGGATAGATTACAATGTTAGTAATCATGCCTTCAGAGACATAATTTCACAATCACTGTGAAACCTTTCTACGATTTGGAAACTAGATTAACTGCAATACCAGGAGATAGTGACCTTGCCCACTTCACTATCTCTGTGATGACAAAATCAGGGTTAGAAATCAAAAAGTTTACTGACTAAATAAATCATTGAGAATGAATCATCTGATTTTCTATCCTCTCTTTAGATTGCTACAGGCATAATAAATTACACCTACAACAACCAACAGTCAACAATAACAAAAAATGTAAGTAGCGATATTACAGCAACATCTTTGCATTGCTTTCAAAAATTCTGGACAATCGCCTTTTAAAGTTAAAATAAAATCCTATGAAGGATCGATTTTCTGAACACCCCCCCCACACACACACACACACACACACCCCTCAGGAATTTGAATGTCTGCAGCCAAGGGCTCCAACACATAAAATCCAGCCTGTGGCATTTCTGTCTATAATGGGATTATCCCAATATTTTCTCCTCCCCTAATTAGGGTAAGGTTATTTGACATTAGGAGCATTTAAACAGAAACCAGGCATTTTTTAGGAAAACACTCTTGAGATTTGGCAATTAAGTTACATATTTACTGAAGTCTTAAGATATGTGAATTCTCTGTGGTATTACTTAGCACTAAGAGTTAGAAACAAAATAGCTGACAAACTGGAGCCTTTGGGCACCTTATATAACTTGTTTATCAGGACAACTGAATTCTTTACAGCATCTAAGACTAAATTTAGAAAAGTACGTATGGATAATTAAACTATTTAGATCAAGTACTTTAGAAGGGGTCAGTTTATCAAGAGGACATAGCAATCCTAAAGGTTTATGCACCTAGTGACAGAACTTTAAACTCCAAAGCAAAAAACCAATAGAACTGCAGAGAGAAAAACAAAGATACAATTATAGCTGGAGACTTCACTATCCCTCCATCAATAATTGGTAGACAAAGTAGAGAGAAAATTGATAAGGATAAAGGAGACTTAAATTACACCATCAAGAAACTTGACTTAATTAGCATTTATTGAATAAAATGAATACCAAATTAAACCTGAAGCAAAAGACTGACTTAAAATAATTGTCATACTTAAATATTATACTCTCTTAAAATTTCCTCTTATTACAAGCTAATTAATTTTTTCACTTGCATTGTGAAAGTTATCTCTTCAAAATAAGTCTATTGTAGAGTAGAATATCTGTCTCATTTTATTTGGAAGACTTATAGGTTAATAAAATTCTTTCATCCTTCTTTATTTACTGGTTGGTTGGTTACTTGGTTCTGGCTTCCTCTTTATTGTAATGCTCTGAAATGTGCTATGTTCAGATCTACTTATAATATCACTAGTGGCCCGTTGCACAGATTTGTGCACATTGAAAGGATATTAATTAGAAGAAATATTTTAATATCACTATTCACCCTTGCTCTATAATAGAAGTGTTAGCCAAATTCACGATCAACAATGACAGATCAAAACACACAGGTGCGATTGGCACCAGTGAGAGTATTATATGTATTGTGCATACACGAGTGTGTGTATATATATCTATATCTATCTCTCTCTCTCTCTCTCTCTCTCTCTCTCTCTCTCTATATATATATATATATATATATATATATATATATATATATATGTATACTGTGTGTGTGTGTAATTTCTAACATTCAATGTTGCTTTATATTTGCTCATAAACAGAACTCTGACAAGTAAGAAGCATAAATTATTGTGCTTGATATTGTTTTGACAATATACTTCCATTACCATTTCAAAAGTCAGCCATGCTAAGGAATTTTTTTAACCTAATGGAGGTATCATTGGAGGAATCTTAATTTGAAAGGAAAATATTTTATTTTAGCAATATTCTATCTCAATTAGTTTGTTTGCAACCATTATTCCAGTTCTATCCAGTTCTGATGAAATATTTGTTCTGATGAAAGTGTCATGGATTGAAGAACAACTACATGGTCAACCTATCAAATTCTTAAAAACAAATGATAATTACCTGGAAAAGAGGGGAGGAAGAAAGGGAACATTGTTGTTTAATGGGTATATAGTTTTAGCTCTACCAATGAAAAAGTTCTGGAAATTTATTTTGCACAATGTGAATATATATAACACTACTTAACTGTACACTTAAAATGGCTTAGGTGGTAAATTTTATGGGGGTTTTTTAATCACAGTAAGAATAATAATGACAATAATAAAGCAGATTCTTATCTCATCAGTGAAATCTATTTTCTGTAAATAAACTTAACCAGAGGAACTTAACCAGAAATTTATAATAATGAAACCTAGAGATACTTATGGTTCATTTTCTTAGAGTGAATATTTATCTTAGATGTCGTGATAGAGCAGGATACAGGATCAGCTCTTTATAAATGTATGTTCAAAATTAGAACTTAGACAAGATGAGTTAGCATTATTGTTATTATTATTACAGAGTTGGAAATTGAGATGACAATTATATTATAAATCTTGACTGCATGTTTAATTAACAAACAGAAAACACCTAATGTAAAGGCAAATAGATTCTAGAGATAGAGTGGTTAAGGGAACATACTCCTAATACCAATTTACCACTTTGGCCAGTGGCATTAAACTCTTACATCAAGTCTTTCATGTTAACTTTTAACATGTAGAAAAGTCAACTCATTTGAATGAACTCTCCATCCCCTCTCCAACCTCTAGTGGAAGTGGTAATGAATAGTGAAGTGGCTGAGAATAATTGCTAATTGACTATTTAATGATGGAACATCAGCTTTATCTTGCAGTTTGATGTAAAACTAAATGTGAACAACATGGATATGGATCAAATCTCAGGAATATTAACACATTGTGCTAAATTCAGAGGGGTCATTAGAGAACAGTTAGTCTAAATATCCACCTAGCCCCTAGCTTCTCTTAGATTAGAGGGATGCCTTTACAGATGACAGCAGGTTCCAGAGTGCTTGCTATTTGGGCTCATTGCACAGTGACAGTCCATGTATTCAGTGGGTGGCCAAATCCCTGCCTGATGAAAGAGCCCATCTCATCCTTAGTTAGTTCTGCCAGTTTGCTGTAGCTTCACTAAATGACGGAAAACCTTCACTTCTGTAGGATAAGCATTCCCAATATCCTTAAGTGTTCATTAAGTGGGACTCAGTGGTTGAGCTTTGACCCCTGGACCTCAGGGCACATGCCCAGGTTGTGAGCTTGATCCCTGGTAGGGGACTTGCAAGAAGCAGCCTATGGATGATGTTTCTATCTCTATCCCTCTCCCTAAAAATCAATTAACATATATATTTTTTAAAAGATGCTTCTTGCTTTATGCTTCAATTAATTATTCAAACTGATCTCTCCACTTCAAATCTCCAAAGCAGTAGGTCTTTCATCATTTTGATTCTCCCTCTCATGCTCTTGTAGTAATGCTTATTTTTTTCTGATTATAAAAGTGACCCATTATTAAAACTTGGAAAAAATACAGCAAAATTCAAATGAGGATATTATTCATAATCATGATCCAGAAAAAAACATTTGTATATTGTTATTTTTCTGAATGGTATGTATTGTGTATGAATTATAGTATATGTAGTAGAGTAGGAAGTGTATGATAAATATATTTTGTACTTCAGTTTTTCTGTCAAATGGTCATATTTTGACCATTTCTTATGCATTAACTATTTTTATAAATAATGTTTAAATGCTGCATAATATCCCATTTATTTATAAACTATTCATTACTTATTTAAAAATTTTTATATTGTCAGCCTTTAATTTGTCTATATTTTTCAGACTATGAATAATCCCATAATGGACATATTTTGAACATCTCTGCATTCATGATTATTTCCTTAGGAAATATTTGCTCTAATAATCCTTCAAGAAATCTAATCAAAGTTTCAGAGTAATCTCTCTAAAAGACAGAGGAGATGGTCCAGGGCTGGGTGAAATAGGTGAAGGGATAAACCAAAAAAAAATAAATTAATAAAAACTCATAGATACTGACAACATTATGGTGATTATCCCAGAGAAAAAGGGGTGGGGCAGGAAAAAGAGGATACAAGGGAATAAATGGGGACAGAAGGAGACTAGACTTTGGATGATGAACACAATACAATGTACAGATGATGTATTATAAAAGTGTAAACTTGAAACCTCTAGAATTTTATTAATCAATGTAACCCTAATATTTTCAATTAAATAATCTTTAAAAGAATTCTTTCTGTATATATTTTCCTCAATTATTTTAATGTCTACTATGTTAGTGAAAACAAGGAGAAAATGTAGAGTAATATTTCAGCTCACATCTCTTTTTAAAACATCATTCATTATTCAAATAATTAGCTTCTCAGAATGCCATCCTATGTAATAAAAGGGTAATGTGCAAATTGACCCTAACAGCAGAACAACTGGGAATGACTGGTCACTATGACACACACTGACCACCAGAGGACAGACAGACAATGCAGGAAGTGCCCCCTGGTGGACAGTGCACTCCCACAGGGGGAGCTCTGCTCAGCCACAAGCCAGGCTGACAGCAGTGCAGCGGTGGTTGTGGGATCCTCTCCAGCCTCCTCAGCAGCGCTAAGGATGTCCAATTGCAGCTTAGGCTTGCTCCCTGCTGGCAAGTGGACATCCCCTGAGGGCTCCTGGGCTGCCAGAGGGATGTCTGACTGCCAGCAGGTGGACATCCCCTGAGGGGTCCCAGACTGCCAGAGGGCACAGGCTATGCTGAGGGACCCCCCCAGTGCACAAATTTTTGTGCACCAGGCCTCTAATAGTATATATTACTTTACTGTTACTATGACTATAAAAACAATTTGGATAGTAACGGGTGCTTCTTTTCTTATCACACCTAGAAAGTGACTGTTAGGAAAAAACCTAACAGGCATTCAAGCAATTTTCTCCTTAGTTTTGTTCAAATATAGCAAGAGTATAATTAGCTGGACAAGCTGCCTAATTCAGTAATATATGTCATCTCCTCGTGTTACAAACCTGAGCAGCGACAAGCCTTGCAGCAAAATAAAAATTTCTACATCCTTGAAAAATTACATTCAGAAAGATGAAATAAAACACATCCAATTTTCTCTTTCCCAGGAGGAAAGTATATATAAGAGAGAGGTTAGAAATTTTTTTTCAATTTTTTAAATTTAGCAATTTAAGATGCCGTAATAATGAAACATTCATTTTTCTCACCACCAAGTAATCACTTACACATTATTGGACAACAGCTTCATGGGTTTGACTGTCTCACCACCACTTAATGATCTTCAGCCAAGATGTCTCTTAGGTTCTTTTTGCATAATAATAATAATAATAATAATAATAATAATAATAATAATAATAATAATGGAGGAGGAGGAGGGGGGGGAGGAGGAGGAAGAGAAGAAACTGTTGTTGTTACTTTGGTAATGCAGCAATTCAACTATTTCACTTTGGATTATTCCTCCTTTTTTATGACCATTCAATAGATAAATTATTCTACCCCCAGATTCAAAATCTCTATGAGACAGACCTCTTGTGGTAAATTTCATGTTAAATACTAAATCCTTTCTGAAATAAGTATCTGACTGCATATTGGTTCTCCAAACACAAACACCTCAAGATATGGCCCAAAATACCTATTTTTCATTCCAAATAAAGAAGCAATGCTTGAAGTTTTTAAGATCGACATAGGAGATTTAGTAGTAACCCTGCCAATCATGCATCTCAGCTCAGCAGAACCATAAGTCTGCTGATAAAGAAACAATAAGAAAATGGATCCCCAAAACTATTAAAATGGATTAACATCTGAGATAAAACCATCATTTCTTCATTTCTGTTCTTATAATAGTCTTTCAGGCATTCTATTTGTCAGCACAAGTCATAGATTCACTGTGTGTTGTAGAAGGCTTTTAACCAAATTAATAATTCTATGTGCATTATGTTCCATTCACTGTAGTACTACTCTTAAATAAGACACTGCTGTATGAGTTGAAGAAAGTCATATATTACATAGCTGCAAGTTTCTCCCACTCAAACTATTTTAAGCTCTGATATCAGCCAAGATAATGATTTCATCACAAAACACTATCGTAGGTTTAAATAACTATTTTAAAAATACTCATTAATTCAAGGGTTAAGAGCAGCCTAAGTGAAAGGACTGGGCTTGGTAGTGTAGGCCCCAAGGGAGGACAATTGACCTTCAGCCAGTGTCAATCTACCCCGATGACAGGAATAAAGAAAATAACAACTAGATTTTAAGTGACAAATCTATTACTCACGCTAAACATTTTGACAGTGAAAGAGGTGTTCTTAAAAATTAAGCCAGAATAATGGACCTAAACAAGTTTCCCAGGAAAACTGGGACATATAGTTACCCTAACCATGCTATACAATATTTTTAAGATAACTGTTTTACAAAATATTTTCTTTTTTCCTTGAAAACACAGCTATGAGATAAATAGCACAACACTATCTCTACTTTTCAATGGGAAAACTAAGGCTCAGAGAAACTAAAGCATTTACCTAAATTCAAATAGATAGCAAATAATGGGTTCAAGGTGAGCTGAGGTTTTCTAATTTCAAATCTAATGTTTTCCCACTACAACACATTGCATCATCAATAACTGTAACCACTACCTATATAGCTATAACCACAACTTATGGGAAGCATGATTCTTCTCATTATGATTCTGATATGGAGACACAGGGAGGAATCATTGATCAGTTTGACAGTATTATCATTTTCAAGGTAAAATATATATTAATACAGGAGAAAAAATTAACAAAAGAAAACTACATGGCATAAGGTTAACATACAAAAAATAAAACTAACACAATTTCAAGTAAAATCAGACTATGGAAAGGGATGTCCTCATCAATTATTCAAAATGGTCTTATTAAGTCGAAATGAGTAAATACTGGATTAGTAAAATGTGTCTCTTTTTACTAATAGAATTATATAAAAAGTGATAATGATATAAAATTTTAAATCGGTAAAATGGCTGGATTCAAGGTAAATGTTTTAAAACTCATTAATATTTCTGTGTTCCAGCACTAAGCCTACTTCCTATCAGTCCCACATTCTTCCAAACCACTTCTCATTCGGTGCAGACACTTCAGTCACATAAGATGTTTACAATCTTGAACATATCTGACGTCCCACTTTGAAGTATCTGATTTGGATAACTTCTCCAAATTCCAGAGCTCTCATAAGAACAATGATTTATGACCAATAAGACACAATAAAATCTTCCCTTTCAGGACAAAGATATTACCTCTAAGACAAAATTCTACTCCCACTGTTAGAGCCATTAGCAGTAAATTTTTGAACATTTATAAACTGCAGATGTGTCTGTTTCCAGTCTTTAAAAATGACTACCTACTGACATCCAATATCAGAGCATTTAATAGAGATAAGGAAAAAATGTCATGATAAAAAGACATTTGGTCTATAACACTAGGATACAGCCTGTTTTATATGCCTCTTTTTCAGTCTACAGTCTTTATTTCTAAAAATACAGCATATTCTACAACACTCAAAACCATGAGATTTACATGCATTTTTATGTGGGTTTTTTTTTTTATTTTTAGAGAGAGAGAGAAACATCAACTTGTTGTTCCACTTATTTATGCATTCATTGGTTGATTCTTGTATGTACCCTGGCTGAGGATTGAACCCACAACCCTTGGCATATTGGGATGGTATTCCAACCAACTGAGCTACCCAATCAGGGCTACACATTACAAGAATTTTCATTTTGTGGATGTGTTAAGATTTATTCCACGAGACATTTCATCCTTTGTATCTGTAGTAACTATATGGGACTCTCCCTGTAGGCTGGATGAAGCAAGCAGCCACATGGAAAGTGCATATGAAAAAAAAAAAAACTGCAGTCACCTCTAGGACCTGAGGTGATCTCCAGCCAACAGTCATCAAACAGTTGGACCTCCCAGTTACACAACTGCAAGGAAACGGATTCTGCTAAAAACCCGAATGTGCTTGGAAGTGCATTCTTCCTGTCAGGTGTCCAGTTGAGATGCATCCTGGCCAATATAGTGAGTGAAGCCTTGTGGGACATGGAAGCCCAAAGCATATCCAAGCTATCTCCAGAATCCCGGCCCACAGACACTGTGAGATAATAAATGTCTGTTCGAAGACACTAAATTTGTCATGATTTGTTACACAGGAAACTATTACATCTTCCAACGGTTTTCAGTCTTACAGTAAAACCCCAGGTCATTTCCACAATGTGACCCCTTGATACTCCCTGTAATCTCATCTTGTTCCATTTTCACCATTTCACACTTTGCTTTAATTATGATGACCTCTTTGCTTGTCCAATAAGACAAACTTCCCAGTAGCTCAGAGCCTTCCACATTCTGCCTGAATCACTGTTCCCAGACACATGCTTAGCTCACAGCTCACCTTTATTTTTTTAATTTTAATCCAAGGATATGTTTTTATCGATTTTTAGAGAGAGAAGAAGAGGGTGGGGAGGGGAAAAGAGAGAGAAACATTGATGTGAGAGACATCAGTCGGTTGCCTGCATACCCACCCTGACAAGGACAGAATCCACAACCCAGGCATGTGTCCTGACCGGGATGAAACCCTCAACCCTTTGGTGCACAGGCCCACACTCCAACCAACTAAGCCACCCAGCCAGGGCACAGCTCACTACCTTCAGGGACCTATTCAAAGGTTACTTTGTCGGTAGGACTTTGTCTGAAAAAAAAATAGCACTTTTTACCCCTGGCCAACATGGAATGATAACATCTGACTGCTTTATTTTCTCCATAACACTCACATATCACTATCTGATATGTATTTATTCATTTTATGCTTATTGTATTTCACCCTGTACCAGTATGAAAAGTCCAAGCGGCAGAGACCTGTATTGTTAACTGTTGCTAACCTATATATGTGGCACATTCATTGAATTAATAAATGATAAATAGATAAGTCAATGAATGAGTTAACTAATTAAAATGAATACACTAAGATACTGAAAAATTAGAAGTTAATAGATATGAAGTGTAAATAGAATGGCAATGTAGAGATAAATTTTATCTAATAAATGGAACAGAAAAAGCATTCAGTGCGATAAGTAACATATTCCCATTTTCTCATGGTTCAGACAGAAAAAAAATAATATAATTTTTCTAATCATGGGAATTAGACTAATATACTTTTTCATAGCAATTGCAGGAAGCAATTGAACAATGTCTAACTATTCTAAGGGGAAGAGAATGTGACCTTAGGATTTTATACTCATTCAACTTTTCCTTTGACATATGGGCAACTAAATTATGCATACAAAATCACATGAAATATAATTTCTACAATGGCCTCATGAAAAGTATAATTCTGCCACTTAAGAAATGGATGAAAAAAGGGACTCAGAAAGGGAAAGCAAAGATGAATAGATAAGTGCTAGTGGGCATTGAATCAATATAAATAAATATTTTTAAACAAAAAAAGTAATTTGTTAGAGAATATAATTTAAATGTTTTAAATTTGGACCCCTAAAAAATAATATAACCACCAAAGATGATAAATTTGTGGAGAGATGTTTAGAAGTAAAAAAGTGATAGATGATAAATTTGTGGAGAGATGTTTAGAAGTAAAAAAGTGATAGATGATAAATTTGTGGAGAGATGTTTAGAAGTAAAAAAGTAATTGTTTACTCAAAATTCATATCAGGAAAAAATTTTAATTACCTCAAACACTGAAGTATGAAAATTTTTAAAGAATCCAAACAATTTAATTTATCCTTCATAATTTTTTAACATTAGCTCTTTTAGAGTTGTTTTTATAATATTTTTTCTGTAGATTGCCAGGAAATAAATATTTAGGCTTTGTGAGCCATATAAAATCTCTTTTGTATTTGTATTTCTTTGTTTCTTTTCCAAACCTTTAAAAATGTGAAAATTTACCTTAGTTCCCAAGCTATATAAAAACAGGCCATGGGTTTAATTTAGTCTGCTTGCTATAGTTTCTTCACTCCTGACTAATCTAATCTAATAAAAGAGTAATATTGAAATTGACCGTTTCTATGGGACACCTAAGCCACACCTACCAGCCAATCAGAGCAGCTATATGCAAATTAACCCAGCCAACATGGAGGCCGGCAGTCACGGAACTGGAGTAAACAGAGGCTTCCATTGCACCAGGAGTAAACTGTCTGCCACCAGCTGGGCTTCTCCAGGCTTAGGCAACAACATAGTTGAAACATTGTTGCAATTTTAGAAGCCTCAGAGCCGAAGCAAACAGCAGGCTTCCGTTGCACCTGCAATGGAGGAAACTGTCTGTCTAGAGTCTACTAAGGCAACATTCTTTCAATTATAAAAGCCACAGAGCTGAAGCCAACAGGAGGCTTCATTACCTACCTAGGCCTCGGCTTAAAGGAACAGTATCAATTATAGAAGATAAATAAACCCCAGAAACCTGCTTCCAGCCAGCCTTGCTGGGACATTGGGTCAATGGGAGCTGTGGGCAGCCTGAAAGCCTGAAAACGGCCCTCAGCCCCGCACCCAGGCTGACCACACCCCAATGGGGTGAGAGATCCCACTGGGGGGTTTGGCCAGCCTGCAAACAACCATCAGCCCCTCACCCAGGCTGGCCAGGTCCCCAGTAGGGACCCAAAACCTGAAGGGACTGTGGGCAGCCTGAAAGCCTGAAAATGGCCCTCAGCCCCTCACCCAGGCTGGCCAGGTCCCCAGTAGGGACCCAAAACCTGAAGGGACTATGGGCAGCCTGAAAACGCTCCTCAGCTCTTCACCCAGGCTGGCCATACCCCAATGGAGTGAGGGTCCACACTGGGGGGCTTTGCCAGCCTGCAAACAGCCATCAGCCCCTCACCCAGGCTGACCAGGCACAACAGCAGGTGGACATACCCAGAGGGGTCCCAGACTGTGAGAGGGCACAGGCCAGGCTGAGGGACCTCCCGAGTGCATAAATTTTTGTGCACCAGGCCCCTAGTTAAAATATAAAAGCAAATAGATTTTTTTATAAAAGAATGAACAAAGTATATCATGCTAACATTAATCAAAATAATGCTGAAATTGCTATATTAATATCAAACTGAAATTATCAAGAGAACATACCAATCCTTTACACTTATGTACCTAATAGCAGAGCTTTAAAATTAAGCAAGAATCAATAGAACTGGAAGGAGAAATCAATAAAATCAAAATTATAGTCAGGGATTTCAACACACTTAATAATTAATAGACTACATAAAATGGCAGAGAGTCATTAAGGATATAGAACACTTAAACAATACTGTCAAACAACTTAATCTAGTAGAAATTTATATGATGTTTCTTTTTTTTTAATATATTTTATTGATTTTTTACAGAGAGGAAGGGAAAAGGATAGAGAGTTAGAAACATCAATGAGAGAGAAACATCAATCAGCTGCCTCCAGCACACCTCCCACTGGGGATGTGCCTGCAACCAAGGCACATGCCCCCGACCGGAATTGAACCTGAGACCCCCCAGTCCTCAGGCTGACTGAGCCAAACCAGTTAGGGCTATATAATGTTTCAACTGGATACACATTCTATTCAAGAGTACTTGGAACAATTACTGAGGTAGATCACATTTTGGAGAATAAATAACTATCAAGAAATTAAAAAGACTAGAAATCATCTAAAGTATGTCCTCTGACAACAATAGCACTAAATTAGAAAGCAATAACAAAAACATGGAAAACAGTAACAGAAATATAGAAAAAATCCCAAATATTTGCAAACTAAGTGAGACTCTTCTAAATAACACAAAGGTCAAAGAAGAAATCAAAAGAAAAGTTAGAAAACATTCTAAGCTGAATAAAGATTATAATACAATAGACTAAAATTTGTGGTATTTGGTGAAAGCAGCATGTACAGAGAAATATACAGTACTAAATGTCTACATATTAGGTAAAAAGTAAGTTCTCAAAATAATGACTTTAGTTAGCATCCACCTTACAAACAAACAAACAAACAAAAACTAGAAAAACAATAATGAATTCAACCTATGGTAAACAAGAGAAAATCATAACAAAGAAGAAGTAAAAATCAATAATATAGAAAACAGGGGAAAAATAGAAGAAAATGAATCGAATCCAAAGCTGGTTCTTTGAGATCAATAAAATGGATGTTTATAACCTGACTGATTAACAAGAAAAAAGAGAGAGAGAGAGAGAGAGAGAGAGAGAGAGAGAGAGAGAGAGAGAAGATTTACTAATGCTGGAATTGAGAAAGGTGATATCACTGAAGTTTCTATAAAAGTTAAAAGAATAATAAGAAAATATTATGAATATTCTATGGTGCCCAACCGCATGGCTCAGTGCTTGAGGTCATAGTTCAACTCCCGGTCAGGGCAATGCCTGGGGTTGCAGGCTCGATTCCAGTGTGGGTCATGCAGGAGGCAGGTGACCAATGATTCTCTTTCATCATTGATATTTCTATCTCTCTCCCCCTCTCCATTCCTCTCTGAAACCAATAAAAATATATTTTAAAATATATAAAAAACACTTTTATGTCAATAAATTAAACAATTCAGGTGAAATGGACAAATTCCTTGAAAGACACAAATTGCCAAAATTTACTTTAAAAACAGTAACTGAATGGCAAATAAGTCTATTACAGAACTCAAATTTGTATTTAAATTTTTTTTTCAAAGAGAAAACTGGCTCAGATGTCTTCATTGGGGTTGTGTGTAAGGGTAGTTGGGGACCTTCTTAGAGTCTGTCCATCACAAATTGTATATAATATGATCCCATTTTAATAAAAGCACTTATATCTGAACATCTGTCACTCACTTGATCAGACTCTTCATTCATTTGTGAGGTAGAGAGTAATCTAAGAATGGAGGCTGTTTCTAGGTGGGGATTTGGGTAATTTATATCTCTCAGCTTTGTAACTTTATATGGAATGGGTATGTATCATTTCATAAAACATTCCACTAGGATAATAAAATCATTATTATTTTAGAAAATAAAGATCGAATATTCCAGCTACTACCATGTCATAAATGTCAAGGAACAGGAGTATTTCAAAAAGGAATACATGATCAGCAGTGATAAATTCAGCAGAAACTGTGACAAGCCAGAGTGCTAAGAAAAGGTCACTGGGTTTAATAATTGTGAGATCAGTCCAGCTTCTACAAAGTGGAGATGGAGAAGCCAGATTACAGGGTGTTAAGCAGTGAGTGAGCGGTGAGGCAGTGGAGAAAATGGCTTAAACCATTATCTGAGAAATTAGGCTCTGAAAGGATGGTATCTCACCCCCGCGCAGCAGTGGAGAAATTAGAAAATTATTGCAACTTTACTCTTAAAGAAAAAATACCTAAGACACCTAAGAAAAGCCACCAAATCAATTTATGTAATTGTTAGAAAATATCAATGGAAAGAATGGCATCAGGTTAACATCCACACAAAGAGGTAATAGGTTGTTGTCCTTAGGAGAGAGAAGACAATGCTAGTTTCAAGGGAAAGAGCAAGTGGGATTATACTTGTCCTGAAAGTGAGTGAAATATTTTTTCCTACAAAATTACTAAAAAGGACAAGAAAAAAAATCTCAAAAAAAAAACAGTGAATTAAACATAAAGAATAATGTGATGAAATTAGCCTTATGTATCATTCTTTGCAGGAGTGATTTGCATACATTATCCAAAGAACATATATCTTATAAAATCTATCTATAGAATGTCAAATTGTACGTTAAATATGTCACTGTGGATTCAATGGAAATCACCACATCTTTAAGACTAATTCTCTCTGCCTCACTTTTTAGACAAAAAAATCAGTAAGCTGATTTCAGTAAACTTAAAAAATTCTCAGGTGTCTCATATTAAAATTCATATCTAATGGGCATTTTAAGATAATTTTTAAATTGACAAGCTATATTTAGACTCCTTTAACAAAACTCCTGAATGACTAGTAAATTTATATTATTAATGAAAATACCATTGTCATGTTATCATTTATCTATTTGAATAAATCAGAATTTACCAGTTGCATTTCCCGCAAGGATATTTTTCAGTGGAAGCATACCTTAGAGCTGAATTGAAAAGAGGCAGAGGATTCCACTGGTGTTGCCTACTAAGTTTTTCTGCTGGAAACTGAATGGAGAGAGCCAAATGAATCCCTCGGATCTTCTGTTTATAGTCCACTGTGTTCACTGATAACCCTTTCATGCAATCCCTGAGCTCTTAGCTCCAACCTGGCATGTGTCTTCACCATTTTTAGCTAGGTTCATACTCTCAATATATCTAGTTTTAACACAGAGACATGACTCACTGTATCCATCTCTATCTTTCTTCATTAAAGAGATGACTGTAGTGATCAGCATTTTATTCAGTGTGCCGTGATATATGGCTTTCTGGTAATTGATATATATCAGGCAAATATTTGCTCAAATTTATTAATCACAGGAAGGGGCAGAAAAGGGCCCAGGCACTGGTCAGGGCTTGTGCAGGAGGCAACCAATTGATGTTTTTCTCTCAAAGTGGATGCAATGGAAACATGTGTTCCTCCAATATTTCCCTCTGTCTTTCCCTCTATTTTCCACTCTCTAAAAATCAATGGAAAAAATATATCTTTGGGTGATGATTAAAAAAGAGATAAAGATTTTAATTACATGTCTATGTTGGAAAGTGTATTTTTTTACTAAAAAGAAAAATATACTACCACAAAAAAGAGCCACTAATTTAAAAATATATATACCTCATCAAACCAATAAGATCCTTTGTACCAATTATTCCTAGTTCATTCTATTACCTTATACTATCCATACTTAGAGTTTCGTTTTAATCATTCAAAAAAGATATAATTTGGAATTTGATTAAATTTAATTTTTATTTCATCTTCTGTTGTTGTTTAACGTTCTGATATTACTAATTTTGTATTGCCTCACTTTTTAGACAAAAAATCAATAAGCTGATTTCAGTAAATTTTAAAAATTCTCAGCTTTCTTTCTCTAACAAGTTACAAAAATTAAAGTAAAAACTTGAGCTCAATAAAAGGGGAATGTATAGGTTCATGAATTTTAAAAGTTCAAAGTAAAACACTTCAGGCATGGCTGGATGGAAGGACTTGAAATTTTCATCAGGACTCACTGTCGCTCTTTTTATCTCTCAGTGCTCATCTCTATTGTCTCCATCCCCAGCAAGTTCCCTATGTACAATGCAAAGGTGGCTGCCTGCAGTTCTAGGTTTACATTGTCAGAGCTCATTACACTCCACCTTAATTTTAGTAAAGGTCTATGGATAAATCATTGTTGGTCTGAAGACCTTGGCTTGGGTCCCATGTCCATCCCTGAACACAGTGTTCTCTTTGGCCAGAAATGGGTCATACCCTCCCCTGGAGATATACCCAAACTACATGGACTAAAAATTAATGACATTAGAGAACTAAGGAACATCCAAGAAATCTTACTAACGGATGAGAATAAGAATTTTTGGTACCAGAAACTTGGGTCCTCACCATTCAAGGCTTATAGCCACATCGCATGAAGATCAAACGGTGGCCTTGGCAAAAATACTGTGATATTAATATCCTTTGAATTTGGACGGTCTGGAATTCATGTGTTAAACTGTTCCTATCTGGTAAAACTTGTTAGAAGAAAGAAACCAGGCTTCTTACTAAAACATTCTATGTTAAACATTTTTAACCTGAAGGAGGTAAAACACAAAAAAGAAAAGCTTGTTCAGATTCATTCATATTTACTGCACCAGCCCAATGAGTAGAACTTAAGGCAGATATAAATGTATCTAATACACACAAAAAGTAACACAAAATAATAACTCTTGCCAATTTAACCAGAAAATCAGTCAGAAAGAGGTCTGCTTCTAAGATACCTCACTCTTGCACCTTTCTAATTCTTAAATCAAAAACCTCTTATCCTCCAACTACAAGTTCAGTCCTACACCAAGATTTTTAATCCTTTTTTAAAGTATATTTCTTTTATTTATTTCAGAGAGGAAGGGAGAGGGAGAGAGCGATAGAAATATCGATGAGAATCATTGTTTGGCTGCCTCCTGCATGCCCCCTACTGGGGATCGAGCCCAAAACTCGGGCATGTGCCCTTGGCTGGAATCAAACTCAGGACCCTTCAGTCTGCAGGCAGATGCTCTATCCACTGAGTCAAACCAGCTAATCCTTAAGAATATAAGGACCCCAGCTCTGCAATTCTGCATTAATTCGGGTTTGCTATTGGGCCCTCATTAACTTTACTCCCTGAGCCTAATAACTGGATTCTTGCTACATTTCTCAAAATAAAAACCCTGCATGTACTGCAGTTCCAAGGTTTCCTTGTTCGTTGAGGGTTTTTCTAATCCATGACCCCAACCCTGAATTACCGCCCTTTCATTCATTCATTTTTTTCAATGCATTTTTATTGAAAATCTCACAGTTTCTATACATTGTGCTGGTGCCATTGATATAGATCTCATCATCGTCTTCATGTTGCAACTACTGCCAATTCCAAAACTCCTCTGGTCCCATGCTTTCCCCAGCCTCAGAGAAAAGGGGGAAGGGGGTAATCCCTCCTGGCACCTATCATCTCAACGCCTACTGTCACAAGTGGCCACCAGATGCTATGTGTGTTGCTGTGCCCTCTCTATATGCCGTAATAGAATCTGTGTGTTCTTATATTTTTTGTTTAATACCGCTGGTCAAAATTGAGAACAAAATTATCTATTAGTCTAAGGTGTGCCTTGGACTAATTCTGGAGGATCTACAGCTTCCTCTTACTCTCCTTGGTGTGTTTTGTTGTTCACCTACCTCCCTCTGGTAATTTCCCCCTCTCTTCAACCTTCCAGACCTGGATCTCACCCCTACAATCAAGGATGCATTTTTGCGTGCTCAGATTACAGTCATCACTTGTCTGTCCGGTTCTGTCACTAAGAAGTGAATCTGTGCTCTTTATCAGACAGGAATTTGAGATGTCAGAAAGAAGAAAGCTATCCATGACCCAACGAACTGGATGAAAATAGGCTAATTACATCAAATTGATACTGAATATGAAACTATGCCTTATAATAATGCCTAACATACAGCACTTTACCGATCTAGAAAGGAGAGTCACACATGTATCTCAGCTGGAAATCTCAGAGAACCTCACTAAAATGTTAGCCAGTTGCAAGCAAAGGAGAAACAGAAACCCATGCAGAGTCCTTTGCAAACGTATTCAACAAAAGGTGATCACAGGAATGTGTGTATATTTGGCAATTATTAAAAAGCTTAACTGCATGATAGTCTCATAAACGCTCTCCCTTCTAATTAAAAATCTAATCATGCCATAGGCTGATTTAAACCCTTCCCATTTTATTGGAATAAAGAGACAAACATCTCAGAAAGGCTAGCTTTATCATGGAACTCTCCGTAGACTCCCAAAACTACACCCCCCACCCCAGTTTTATTCTTCACTTCTGTTGTGCTGCCCTACATTTTCATCTGTAAGGCATCATGCTTTCTTCTTCCTGCATTTGCTCTTCCTTCTGGAATGCTCCTCCATCATTGCTCAGTGGTTAAGTCCCACTCTACCTTTCCACCTCACCTCAAGCTTCTTCAGTTAATATTACCAGTGCCCATCGAACTGTGTTCTGTTCCTTCAGAGCATTCATCTCAGTTGTGGCTGTACTTTCAATATTAATACATTATTTGAAAATGATCCATGTTCTTCAATGGGACTGCAAACTTATCTAAAGGATGAACTGTGTTTATTTTTACTCACAGATGAATCTATAGAACCAATATACAACTTATACAGACAATCTCTCAGGAATCCACTAGCTTTTCAGGGGCTGTGGCATAGGTTAGTTGGCAACAGCAAAATCTCTGGAGTCACAAAGCTGTAGCTCCCAATCCTATCTCCACATTTACTGACATACAGTTTTGGGCTAATTACCAAATCTCTTAAAACTTAGTTTCTTTATTTTTACAGCAGGAATAATAATAACCTAACCTAACAATACCACAGTTTAATTCTGGAAATTAAAAAATCACACAGTAGGCAAACATAAATGAACATTTCCTTCTCAAGGCCCACCACCATTCAAATATACAAAATATATTTGGGGGAAGGTGAAAAATGTTTTTAATTTATTTAAAGAGTTCAGTCAATAAAAGAACTTAAGTATAACCTTTACTATGGATCAGGTACCATAAAAGAATAAACTCAAATAAAACATATTCTCTCATTTTTTAGTATGCTTTTTATTGATTTTAGAAAGAGAAAGGAGAGAGAGAGAAACATCAATGGATTGCCTCCTGCACACCCTCTACTGGGGATTGAGCCTGCAACCTGGCATGTGCCCTGACTGGGAATTGAACCAGTGACCTTTCAGTGCATGGGAGACAGCTCAACCAACTAAGCCACACTGACCATGGTGAAAATGTGTACCCTGATGAATTCTTAAAGTGTTAGTAGAATGAATAACTCGTATTATATAATTTGTGGGGGAATTTGATAATAATCTGGTCCTTTTATAGTACCTGATCCATAGTAAAAGTTATACTTAAGTGTATCTTTAAGGATATATTAAAGATGTATCCTTATATAATCTCTACATATAAAAGGCTAATATGCAAAGTGTGCCCTCAGGAGTTCGACCAGGAGACCAGGAGTTCAATCACTCACTATGACAAGCACTGACCACCAAGGAGCAGCGCAGAATGAAGGAAGGACCTGGCCAGCAGATGGAATGCCCAATAGGCCCTGATCACCAGCCAGGTCTAAGGACCCTACCCGTGCACAATGAAATTCTCTCTAGAACATAGGCTGCAATTGTAGTATAATATCAAAAATGAAAAACAGCACAGCTCAGCAACTATAAGTTCCACTCTGAGATAACCCAGGGGTCAGGCCACAGGCCAAGTAAAAACATACATTAGTGCACATCTACTTCCCTCTAGCATCAATTAAATATACACCAAATCTAGCTATATAAATTTGTGCTAAAAAAGTCTGATGACTCAAAGTAAGTAACTCAATCATCTAATTTTAATGGTTTATATCTTTTAATCTCAATAGTAATATGAAGACAAATATAAATTTATACATACTCAATATTCTCTTATATGTTACATTATTGACTTCATTTTAGAAAGAGCAATAGTTTTTTATATAATCAAACCTTCAGTAATTAAAAAGCCAAGCAATATAAAGTACGAATAATTTTATTCAAGCACGAAAAATCTCAATAAAAAGTTTAGTAATGAGATGTATGCTTCATGTTTCATTACATATAAATAGCTCTCATAGGTAACACTATTGACTAAATTTTATTAGTCTTTTCTTGTTTTTCTCCATTTTTCTGTCATTGACTCTAATTACCCACACTCATACCTAGAAATATTTTTAAAGTGCATTCTGCAGTCATGCTACTGAATGCCTAAGGATTCTAAAAGGTTCACTGTCTGTCAGAAACATAACCATACTTCATACGATGTCCTTATTTTACACCACAGGCATGTTTAGCTGAAGAGCCTATAATAGAATAACAAGCAAAACTACAGAATCCCATTAGATCACTTGGGAACTGTCATTACTGCAAACAGTACACATTAAAACAGTCACTCTGGAATCCTAAGTCTTAAACTCAACACAGAGATTAAATACCAGTAGGAAAATAAATATGGCTTGATAACTAAAGTTGTTTTTCCTTCCCCAACACGAAGAGAGTATGTATACACTGACATCAAGAACAAGCTAACCGGAGACTAAACTGATGCAAACAAGATGCCAAGAAAAACTCAGCTTTCTGCCAAAGGTTTTCCCCAAGAGGTGAATAATATTTTCCGTAAGCCTATGAAAATTGCAGGATTGGTTTGGTAATGAAATACCCAGAGCGACTTTTTAATGTATGATTTAATATTTCTGTTCTCTACTGAATACTATAGGCTGCATTAATTACATCAGGGGAAGCCCATATTTATTATTCAACTGAAAGATTCACAGTATTTTTATTCACTTAAGAAAATTTTACCATATATAATAATGAAAATATGCATTTTAAACATTTGATATTTTAAGACTATTTATACAATTACAGTACAACTTCACAAGATAAAAATTAAATACAAAATTTTCAGGCAGAAGCATTTTGTATTATGTGATCCTCATCACAGAGTATTATAATTAAAAATTCCATACTGTGATTTTCATGAAGCTACATGTTTGGGCCAGTTCATGACTAGAAGATTAGATAGCCATGGGAAGGAACTTGATTTTTAAAAATATTTTCTGTTCAATTGTTCTCAAAATGCATCATAGGTGATTTGAACATATCAGTAATCTCTACTGTTGTCAGTTACTTTCTTCTGTTATAGTTGCTACTTAGTGTGATTATAAACAGAGGCCATAATTGGCTGCTGAGCTTACTGTTTTTAGTTTACTAGATCATTCCCAGAGATTAGAAAGCAAAGAATCAAACCAAGTTATGAAAAATACAAGCGATGTTGCAAAATTATAGTAAGTCAGGCGTGATGCACTGAAGTGTTCAGGGGAACAAGGGCTTTCAGAAATTTTCCCACACAGGGTGACAGTAGGCTCTACACTGGGCCCCATTCGTTTCAGCACTAGAACAAGGTTCACATGCAGGAGACTATGCTAAAAAGACTCATAAGTTGTCTGTATCCATGAATGGGCATCTATGACTTTGGAAAATTAAATTTAACCTTCATGATTTGTGATGTCAGCACAAATCCCTTGATAGAATTTTGGCCTAATTAAGAAGTGTTAAGAGAAGTTTGCATCTTCTCACGACTTCACATAAAAATCTCCCGGGTATGAAAAGTAAGTACGGGGTATAAAAACTGGTACAAAAAGAAAGTGGTATAAAAAGCTACCTTCTAACTGAGGAAAACTAATGAACACACAGCATTTATACCCAGGGTTACCTGAAGAAACTCATATTTGTTTTTCTTTTGTAGTTTTGACTTCTATGTGTTCAAGGTCAGAGCTGCCTTACAGTCTCTTCCACGCCCAAAGAATTAGGAAGCGGGAGATAAGATATTTTCCTTTTTTACTCTTCTGTTAGGCATCTCTTTCCCCAACATCTGCAAGTTCTTCTATTTTACTCCTCCTAATGTTTATTTCCTCTAATTTCACCAGCTTCTAACTCACTCCTATCCTTTCCTACTTCATAACTAAGAAATCGGGCAAAACTAAAAATTGGTTTAAGTAAAATTCATTTAAAACTTATATTGTGTTAAATATGGATATTATAAGTCGGTTTTTAGTTTTTCTACTTTTGCCAGAACACAAATTTACCACAACAAACCTTTCACATGCTCTGTTAAAATACTGAAAATATTTTCAATTATGGTTTCATGCAGTGGGCTTTAAGATTTAGTCATTCCATAAGTATTTATTGGGTCTGTTCATGGCATAAGAAATAAGGGGAGGGAAGGAAGACATATAAAATATTGAAACTACTTTCATTGCTCTTAAAATTTTTAAGCCCTCCCCCAAGAAAAGGCAGAGGCCTAAACATTTAAGTAATAAGATATTTCAAAATGTTTGCTACTTTTTAAATCTTCACCCAAGGACATACCTAGAAAGAGAGAGAGGAACAGAGAAACACTGATCACTTTCCTCTGTAAGTACTACAAATGGGGATCCAACCCACAACCCAGGTACATGCCCTGACCAGGAATTGAGCCAGCACACTTTTCAGTGTGTAGGACTATGCTCAACCAACTGAGCCACCCTGGCCCAGCACATACTACTTTTAAGGCAAGACAATAGCTTGAGCACATTGACATTTCTCCTCTCAAAGCACACTAAAATGATTCTTAAAATGTGGAAAAAGGACCCTCATAACAAAAAGAGAATGAGGTAGAAAAGTAGAGCGAATAATAAATTCTGAGTGGTCTGCCATGATTAATGGATTTAGAGAAGACAGGAAGAAGGTGGACTTGTTGTGATGACAATGTGTGATGGATACACAACGGGCGGGTCTGTTGTTCCCAGGAGAGAACCCAGAAAGGCTCTAACAACACAAGGCAGAGGCATGAAAGACAAGAGCAGGCTGCACAGCACTATCAAGGATATCTGAATAAAGGACCTCGTATTGAACAGCTGAGCAAATCCCTCCCACTTTCGTTTCCAGGCAACTGGCAGCAGTACCAGAACCCATCTCCAAAGAATTGAAATGATTTTTCTTGGGAGGGCTATAGTCCAAAGGAAAACACAAGATTATCTGCTAAATAGTGTTCATCTGAAATTGAAGCATATCTAGCAATCAATATGCCTACAGAAGTACATACATAACTTATACTTAAGTCTCTCACTCAAGGGAGATAGAGGTATACAGTGGCAAAGGAAAGCAATGCCAGTGAATTATGATAATCAAATTTTCTCATCAATAAGTAAGAATGGATAACAATGCATTACTGGACATTTCAGGAAAACAATAGGACAAAAAAAGTCGTGAGGATTACTGCATCTATATAATAAAAAATGGGGACAAAAAATAATTACAGAATAATATTTTAAGGAAAATTAAAATTGTGGAGTAAAAGATGATAATAAATTAAAAAGTTAAGACAGATGTATAAATATAGAAGTACATGTTTCAGCCTTTATTGTTCTTTAGTAAACAATATACAGTGTATAATTTTTTCAACTAAAGAACCTGCAAAGAGACAAGCAACTCTTAAGCGAGAGAATGTATATTCAATAAAAGCAAGATATGGTGGTTGAAAAGATGGTGTATTCAGGAGAAAAATGGAAACTCTAAAAAAGAGCTAAAGGGAAATTCAAAAACTGTAGAATTTAAACTGGACATAGATAAAGAACAGATGCATAGCATTTTAATTTATTTTGAACATCATTTTTTTCTTTTAAAACTATCTGGATTTGATGATAAATCAAATGATCACCCTAGTTTCTGACCTTACAGATTTGATTTTGCCAAAGTAGAACAAATGAGATCATTTATTTCCTCAAAGGTAATATATCTGTAATTAAGATACAAGTTCAAAGATGATAAGGGGCACATGAACTCTAGTATAGTTGTCAGTTTCCCACTGATGTGGCTAACCAAGAATATAAGTTAGCTTGCTTCTCTGCTCACATATGCTGTTCTATAAGAACAAGCCTAACAAATCCTAAAATAAATATATTTCCGAGGTTTTGTAATTGAGAGCAAGCTCTAAAAAAAAGAAACGCCTGCTTAAGTTAAAATATTTTTCAAGCCTACATTGCATTATCCTTGCCACATAGCAAAACACAAAGGAAAAAAATACACCCCAGAAAGAAATCCTTCTTTCAATCAAGAGTTGCAGAATTGCTTTACTTAATAATTCTAAAATCTGCTTTTGACAATAATTAGTCTCATAACCCTAATTATGTATTCTCTGAAGTTTAAAGTAAAAGTAGTTTAATTAACTTGCTTTCTTCTAGTTAATGGAAGTTTAATGAATAATGTTTAATTGAATTAAACATGCTTAATTGTTTAAGCATTAAACAACTGTTTAATGAATAAGATATAAAAGCACTTTTTATGTTTTATGATTTTATTCTAATATAGCTTGTCTGATTTTAAGGAGCTATATTCCCTTTCCCAAAATATTGGAAAATATATGACACGTAATACAACACAAATTGCAAGCAGAAATACAAAGCCAAATGTCCATACTACTCAATAGTATTAACTTGAGGGCTTTTGTTATGGAAAGAGACTTGGCCCACAATATTTTGAAGTTGCAAGTTTGTCCTGGCCATGTTCCCCCTTCTCCTTTTTCTCTCTTCTCCGAGCTCCTGTGTCTCTTCTTCCCAATCCAGGCATCCAGGGTCCCCATGCCACCCTCTGGATGTCAAAGGTGAACCCACTTCAGTGTCCTCTGATCAACCTCACACTGAAGAACCCCAGGGGACTGCACTTCCCTTTTCCCTCTCCCTGACCCCTCATCAGAACTTCCATTAAGTACAGAGAAGCAATTGAATTAAACTAAGCCACATTGGACTGTGAATGATTCATTAACAGGCTACTTAACCCTCCTTGGGATATTTTTATTTTAAAAGACGACACTATAACCTACGGGAATCTCTACTAAGCAAAATATGAAACAGTTCGAAAAAATAGAGAAAAAGGCATAGGCTTCTTTCAGGGAGATGTGTTTGGTTAGAAGATCCTTCTGAGGGCCCCTGTGACATTATTCCTGTTGGTGATCACCTACTCAGCCTCAATTCCTGATGAAGAGAACAAAACGTTGACTGAAATGCCCTTTCCCAGTTTTATCTGTGAGCAGCAAAGTGCTCTCAAAGGACGGCAGTTGACTTTGAAACACTTCAGAAGCTGAAGTATACTTTATTGCTCCTCCGGGTGAACTGAGAAATACAAATGCTTCTTTTAACTTGGAGTCAAATTCCCAACAGCCAGCCTCAAACACCAAATAGCGCCATGGAAAAGGTCAAATCCTTTGTCATTTGAAAATGACCTGACAGGTACTCTTTTTAGGTTAATTACATGTTTTTTAACTTTTAATTTGAAGATAGGAATGAGCACCAGAAGATATAGCCCCATATTGCAAAGATGCAAATGAGAGTATAACGGCAGCAGAAGAGCCTCTGTGGTAAACTTCACGGTAAAATTCAGCTTCTCATCTCATCTCGTCTATCTTTCCTTCTAGATCATCTACGCACTCACGCACATGCACACTCACACACACACACACGCAAGTGATGGTAAAACTTCTAATTCTCCAAATATTATTTACAGAGTATCTTCTTAAAATTTACTTATAGATTATCTAAACATTTTAAATAACATTGATCATCACAATTCTGATAAATATTTATTGTTGATAAAATAGGTTAAAAGTAATTACAACTCCCTTTTGTTTTGACAGTGACGGGTTTTGTGCCTTATCCCGGGTATCAAATGCACAGAGGAGAAACTGTCTACTCTTTGCCTCCAGTTTGATTGATATAAATCGAAGCTTACCCTCCACTCTAGCAAAATATAAATTTGCCCTCCCCTAAAATAAGGTGGCAATGCAGACTTCTGTGGTCATGAATAAAAAGCCTCTAGTATTGTTCTTTGTTATAATAGTTGTAAAAACTAGCAACCTAACCCAGGTTATGGGTCAACTGTATCAATCTTTTTGGAATTCAGAGCATACTTCTGCATAAATCTCAGGCAAAGTGTAGCTCTTGGTAAACTTTTTTAAAAAAATATTTTTTATTTATTTCAGAGTAGAAGGAAGAGGGAGAGAGAGATAGAAACATCAATGATGAGAGAGAATCATTGATTGGCTGCCTCCTGCACACCCCCACTGGGGATAGAACCTGAAACCTGGGCATGTGCCCTGACCCGGAGTCAAACCACAACCTCCTGGTTCATAGGTTGACACTCAACCACTGAGCCACATGGGCTGGGCAGCTCTTGGTGTACTTTTCACTTCATTAAAATGTTACACATTGTTTCAATGTTCAGAATTCACAGGGGTGACTGATATAAAGCTACCATGCAAGAAAGATATAGTTGCAATATCTACATACACACAATAAATTTCTAAATATTTTTTCCTTTAGCACCCCCCCCCAATAAATCCCTCTTCACAGGTAAGGAAAATTCCTATGACAGACTCTGATACATCATTAGTTTAAGATCTGTCTTCTGAAAGTTTCCCATTTAAAGCTGTAATTTCCCACTCAAAGGCACATTTGAATTGGATGTTGCAGGGCAACATAGCATACTGGACAAATGTGTCAAATATGGCCTTTTTTCAAAGACTTGAACTCACAAGTGTAGGAAGAACAGAAGAAGAGACAATGGCAACTAAATTTTGTAAGATGGAAAAGAGGTGCACACATAGTAATTGAATTACCAGATTCAAGAAAGCTCAATCCGATGTGGGCAATGGGAAAAACCAAGAACTAACTAGTTACACAACAGATGCCTCGAAATGCCCAGCAACTGGTAGCACCAGCTTCTCTAGAACCGAGGGTGAACTGGGTTGGTGGGTGTGAACCTAAAACAAGGAGGAGTGGATGAGAGCTATTTGAGAATACATGTCCTCCCCTACTCCATTTTACAGAATATTATCTCGCATCCCTCACTCTTCCACCTCCAACCCTCCCACTGAAGTCTGGGTAGTGTAAAATAGACGGTCTTTGAATTGGGGGTATCTCAAGAACATGGAAAACCTGCTGAAAACAAGGGGATTGAGTAACTGTGCTGATAGGATGCAAAGTACTGATCTATCCCCCTTCTACCCCAAACAGCCTCTTCCCTAATGCCAGAAGACCAGCAGCGAGAACTTTTCCCTCCAGAAAGGAGATTAGAACACATTTCTTGAGGGAGTTTGATCAACCCAATTAATGGCCCACCCAAGTCACCCAGAGTAAATTAAAGATCAAATGCTCAGAGCTTCCAAGCAAGCAGCTTTTTAGTTCCCTACTTAGGGAAGAGAGGTCAAAATAAACAACTTATATATAAACAACTTGGAGGACACAAGAAGAATTTTTTTTTAATCAGAGCAGTAAGTCATGATATTTATGATACCAAAGGCCAAAATGCCACAAATAAGAAAGAGTAAAATTATCCCAGCCAATGCTGCTCAATGGTTGAGTGTCAACTCATAAATCAGAAGGTCCCAGTTTGATTCTAGGTCAGGGCACATGCCCAGGTTGTGGGCTCAAGTCCCAGTAGGGGGTGTGCAGGAGACAGCCAATAAATGATTCTCATTCTTGATGTTTCTGTTCCTCTCTCCCTCTCTTTTTTCCTCTCTGAAATCAATAAAAACATATTTTTTAAAAACAGAAAAAGAACTTTAAGAAACTAAAAAAGCATGATGGAGGAAATTTTAAAATCAATATAAGGGATAGAAGATAAAACCTAGAGAAATCTCCCAGAAATAGATCAAAAGGACTAAGAGATTTTAAAAAGAGAGAGAGAGAGATGAAAAATACAAAAGGTATGAAACTAGTCAACAACTGGAAATTATGATTTCCAGAAAATAGAGAAAATCATCAGTAAACTAATTCAAGATTATTTCTTATTCTATCCAACCAGACCAACTGAAGTTTGAAAAAGAATTCAACTGGGAGTCCTTCTGTGCAGTCTCTCTCTTTGTTTAATTTTAAGTAGAAAACAAATATAGATAGTACCGAGTCTCTAAGCCAAATCAAACTTTATTTACTTAAATTACTAGACTCTGATCTGACTCACCTTTATACTGAGCCTGAGCAAACTGATCCACCTCTCAATAAAGAATACCTTTAAGAAATTCTTTCATTAGTTAGTCCTCCATAATGTTCTCCTCATAGAAAAGCAAAGAAAGCACCAGGTGCCAAAATTCTATTCCAGAGACTTTAGCACAGATTGCCTCTTAGGTTTCTCATAGCCTAACAAAGTACAAGATCTTCTCTGACCCATTTAGAACCTCAAAGCTTCATTCCTTACAAACCTCCCAGGAATTGGAATCTGCAATTCATTAGAAACATGCTGGGATTCACAGGCTTCATGAAGGAGTTGACTGAATGGTAGGACAGGGCTGAAAAGAACCTTCTGAATTCAGATTTACAATTCTAAAAATAAACAGGAGAATCTTTTGATGAGCTTACCATCCACAAAACCAAACAGAGCCTAGTCCTAGGTTCTTTAATGCTCATTAAAATAAAACCTTTTGCACATTCCCCAAACTTCTAATATACACAGAATCATGTGTAAAAATTGTATAACATTCCAAGAAGAAAGAGTGCAGTGCAATTTTGATCACATACTGATCAAGTAATTTCACTCCAAAATGTTAATTTATGTTTATATCTCCATGTTAGACATCATGTTGGAAACCTGTGACTTCCTCCCTTTGAAAACATATAATTAGCTATTCTATCCTGGGAAGAGCTCTGGAAAAGGATTTCTGATCACCAGTATTATATTCCCAACCTGTTCTAACAGCATATCCCAATGTTTGTCAAGCTAATTATCTTAATTAAGTCTAAAGGGTAATTACTTGAGATGGACAAAGTGATGTTTTTACACTTAATCACTCCAAAAAACATAGACTGATAATATTTTAGTATGTTTTCTTAACTCCATGACATATCATAAATATGAATATTTATATAACAGATCATAATTATCAATCAGGTGTTCAGAATGGTTAGTCTAACAATTACTATTCTCCTCTGTTCCATTTCCTTTAGAAAGAGGTAAAAATAATTTGAATTATTTCTTTGATCTAATCTATCTCTTTGGTCTATCGTTAGCATTTGGCCCAATGGCCAGAGTAAATCAATAGTAAAAATGTACCAGTCTCACTTACATCCTACTAGAGGCCCGATGCACGAAGAATCGTGCAGAATAGGCCTTCCTTCCCCTGGCTGCTGTCACCACCTTTGCTCTGGCCAGAGCCGCCTTTCCGCCTTCACTCCGGCCCACAGCCTCCTTCTGCCTTCCCACACTGCCCAGAGGCCCGGAAAGGCTGGGGAGGGACAGAATACCTGCATCGTCACCATGGCGATGACTTAAGCATCCCGCCATGCTCCTGGCTGCTCAGCACCTGCACATGTGCATGCTGCCCACAGGCCCACCATCTTTGTCGGGTTAATTTGCATACTCACTCCTGATTGGCTGTGAGTGTAGTGGAGGGATGGCCAATTTACATATTTGTCTATTATTAGTATAGAGATGACACCACTTTGGAATCTGAATCATATTACTACAGTTTAAGTCTGGGGTTTTTCCCATGCATCATTTAATATGTATCTTTTGAGAATTTAAATGTATCTGTGGCCAAGTAAACTAAAATTCCACTTCTAAACAACATGATTTAGTGATGGAGTTGATTTTTTTAAAAACAATGAAAACAATAGAGCACCTTATGCTTTGAAAATAGCATGATTTTATTTTTCCTTTTTAATAAGCCCCTCAAAGAAGCACTGGACTCTGTTGACAACAATCATAACAGTTTAGCATTAACATTAAATGTATTGAATTTTTCAAAATGCTTCGACTTTAAATGGTAATTTTTTTATAGTTTTATTGATTTCAGAGAGGGAGGGAGAGAGAGAGAGAGAGAGAGAGAGAGAGAGAGAAACATCAATGATGAGTGATTGGCTGCCTCCTGTACTCCTCCTACTGGGGATTGAGCCCAAAACCCAGGCATGTGCCATGATTGGGAATTGAACTGT
The DNA here is from genome assembly GCA_004026665.1 of Murina feae. Taxonomy (NCBI): domain Eukaryota; kingdom Metazoa; phylum Chordata; class Mammalia; order Chiroptera; family Vespertilionidae; genus Murina; species Murina feae. The sequence goes on from PVJC01002554.1 coordinate 54,671, forward strand.
GACCTTTTGGTTCATAGATCAATGTTCAACCACTGAGCCATACCAGCTGGGCAATCATTGTTCATTTTTAAGTAACCTAAATAACTAAATCAACTCTACAAAGCTACATAGGAATATAGTTTATAACTGAGGTTGCACAAGAATGCAATGCTACTTAAAATCAGACATTGGCCAGGAGGCCTTGATATTTTTTTATATAATATGTGATATATGAGTAACTTCCATATTAAATTTTTTCCCATTGAAGCCATTTGCTTTTCTTCCTCTAAGGCAGAAAACTCCAAGAGCTAACAAACAACATTCTCCTTCCTGTATTATAAACAAACAAAAAAATTGTTGACTAAATATTTCAACATCTGTAAGTATAAAACTATATCATTTTATCAAATCCTAAGAAAATTTATTTGGACAAATTCCATGAGGAAAAAAATGTCTTGAGGAATAATTTAAAAGTTTTTTTAAAAAAAAATGAGTTCATACTATTTCACTACTTACCTTTTTGCCTTAGTTCCAGAAACTTCTTTAGAAACAAATTCACTGCCCCAATTATAATGATCTCAGTTACTTAATAATACCTAATTCCTGTGTATTTCCTTTATTCATTATCTTTAGTTATCCAACTTTACATTATTTTAAATTTAAAACCATTTCCAAGTAAGCAATGAATAAATAGTTTTCTTGATCCTGTCAACCCTGTGATTATCTCCCATTTCTCAATATGCCTCTTTCCCTTAGGTACCAAAAGAATTCTAGAATCAGAATCTTTCCTTGTGATGTACTAGATAATGATTGGCTGTTACTATAACTCTGCTTATATGAGGGTGAGCTTTCCTATTCCAGACAAGAGTACAATTTCAACTCCTGTGGGAACAACACCAAATCTGACCACAGAAAATAGTAAAAGGCCTCACAGAAAAAACTCTCCTGTTAACAAGCAAGATTTAACAGAATCAATAAAATTTTAAAAGGTGAAAATTCCTTATTTTTTTAATTTCTTAAAATATGCAACAGTGTAAAAATACAGTTGTCTATGATGATTAAATCATCTGTATTTATAAATGCCAAGTATTAAACTATCTCAAAAGACTTGATCATTCTTGTTGTTGTATTCAAATGCAGCATCAAATGAAAAACAATCAGATACTGCCCAGTTGCCGGACATAGACTATTGAAATAGCAGCTATCTCTGAGCATTGCCTCAGCTTCATTGGGTTTAGTGGCAAATGGATTACACACTGTGATGTGCACCTTATTTTAACATACACACTGTGATGTCTTCAAGATGGATACCTTGTCATTTGTCATTCTTCTCTTTTCTGCAATATCAATGTTGAACAGTGGTCCTAAATTAAGGGTGATTCTGCCCCATCACCCCAGGGACATTTGGCAATGTCTAGAAACATTTTAGCTGTCACAACTGGAGTGATTGCCACTGGCATCTAACTACCTCCAATGAATAGGAACATCTCCTTACCTCCACCACCCCCTACAACAAAGAATTATTCAGTCCAAAAAGTCAATACTGAGATGGTCAAGAAAGCCCGCTATGAGAATTAATGCTCAAAAGTTCCTCTTGACATATGTTGCAATAAGGAACATTAGAAGGAGAAAGGAGAACTCAGGCTGACATGTAACTACTTCTATGGTCAATTTAACCGCAAAAGTCATTCTACAATTTGGTATTCAAAGCCCATATTCATTAAGTTTTTGTTCTAGTCACAACCTTTCATTCATTCAAGAATCTAAAATTGAATACAATTTTTAATGAAAGCCCTCAGGGTCATGTATATTTTGAACAAAAGCTCAAAGAGAAGCTAATTAGAATAAATTTTATCAATCACTAGTTCTTCAATGTCCTCCTTTTAAACCATTTAACTTTTACTCTGAAAATGAACATTTACCTGTAATTTTCATGGTTTTATAATAGTTCTGACAGTTCTTTGAAACTTCAGCACTGATCCACAAAGAGAGATGCTCTAAAATACAGATCAGATGTCCTCACTATGTTGTAAAAACTAAAGAGTGTCACAGTAGAAATAACATAAAGTGAAGTTCTCTGATCAGATGCCTTCTATAAAATATGAAATAGCCAGACAAACTTTAAGCTATGCCTCAAATTTATAAGCTTCCAAGCTATTCAAACATAAAACAAGCACTAACAAATAGGCAACCTTGTGCATCTCAAGGCTTATAAATCAAAAGCACCAAGGTAAGTTAACTGCATTTCCAGTGGGTGCAGATTTATCCCCAGAGGTCTGATAATCATGCAACCACTAAGAAAAGCAAAGTGTTTTCCATGACCTTGGTTATAATTCACCACTGAGGTGTAACTTTTGCTATTATGTCATGCTGGGCACACTCTAAAAAAGATTTCAGCATTTTGGAATTCTGAAGAATGTGTTCATTTGGTGGTATTTTTTTGTCATTAGAACTCAGTACAAAAATTATAAACATTTAAATAAGACAGTGGATTTTTTAAAAAAACTGAAGAAAAGCAGGATTTAAATATTTTGGAATTTTTCTAAAAATGCAAAACTGGTTGGAGGCTTGAGTTAGCCAAACGCAGAAGCATCCAAGCTCCCACCTTGCCAGCAATTACTGTATCTCTTATGTCTGGTGATTTATTTAGTCGAATTCCACACACCAAACTGGTAATAAAACAAGCAGAAATGTCATCAAAATTATAACAAAGTCAGAGATGCTTTCAAGCATTCTATTCTGTAAGTAGTTCTATTTTGATCACACATGAACAAAGACCTGGCTGTCACAACTGTTTCCAAGAGTGGGGAAGTGGTTAAGAGAAGCTAATATATTTCTAAGCTTTTCAGAGATTAATAGAAAGTATAACAAATCCCTTCAAGAACATAATAGAAAATGGAATAGTTGTTGCAAGGACAGACAACAAATCAGGTGTATTTACCAAACTTGCACCTTGACTCCCAGGTTTAGAATGAGAGAAAAGAGAAATGATGGCATTTCTTTGATATTTAAGTAGAGAATTTTTTTCTTTGCGGGGGGGGGGGGATAGGCCAATTATCCAGAGGTGAAAATGCTGAGAAGTATACTATTGGAGAAACTGCTTAAAACTGAAAGCCTGAACTAGAATCCTGATTGGACTCCTTTCTGGATGTATAACTTTAGACTAGCTATGTGATCACGTGGAGCCCCTGGCTTTTGCCATTTTTTTGTTTGTTTGTTTTGTTTTAATTTTGGTTTTGGTTTTATGCTGTAAAGACTAAAAAAAATCTATCTTCCAGGAGGATTATATGAGCTAATATATGTAAAGAAACTGAAACATATGTTCTATTAAAATGCATATATCATTGATTATTAACTCTCTGACAAAGTAGGTTATGGGGGTCTGTGCAGAAGATAAGGAGCAAAAATAGGGAGAAGGTAAGCAGGAGAGAGCACACTGGGTCCCACCCACCTTGCTGAAGAGAGTCCAGAGAGCAACCACTTCAGAGCTTTTCTGACTGCTGGATAGGGAATGAGTCCACTGGAAAATAAGATTCTAATAATAATAGTTGCTAATATGCCAGACACAACAATCCAATCGAGGTGGTTCCATTATTAGCTATTAATATTCTCATCCTACAGCTGCAGGAACCAAACAGAGATCAAAGACATGAGGGAAATTGCCCAAATTATAGACAGCAAATGGGAGGCATGGAGCCTAAAGTTATACTAAAACCAAATGCAATCCCAAGAGCAGGCAGTGATGGACAGAGTATGGGTTCTGCCCATGATGAGTCCTGGATGTTGTGAGGATGTCCCATTTGTGCTTGCAAGCTAGGTCTAACCCAGCTGCATCTTCTAGACACATCTTCCCTTTAGCACCTGCCTGCCCTCACTGGGCCAAGACCTAATTCTCCAAGCTGGGCTTTGGAAAAAGACAAGTTTTAGCAGAGAAGCAAAGATGAACAGCAGGAGGGTCAAGCTTGAATGAGTGGGATGTTCACAAACAAGGATACAACACCAAGAAGATATCTGAGACTGTTTTTGTTTTTTGCCATATAATATCTGGGAGAGTACAAAGGATTAAAACCGAAGGAACCAATTTTGACATCAGTAAAAAGGACAAACACATGGTCTGTAAATAGTAGAGAAAGCCAAAAATTAGAAACTAAATACACTCAGGAATGAATTCGAAAACCAGGAGCAAAAGAGAAGAGAAATGTGTAGACATTTGCCTTGAACAGAGTATTCAGACACACTGATGAGTGGAGGGAAGGCAAAAATCAAGGGTCAGGCTTCAATCAGTGGGCGATGGAAGACCATGGATTAGAAACATGTATATGTTGCAAAATAATAATCATAATAAGGTTAGTTAACATCTCCTATCCCCTCACATAATTATGATTTGTGCGTGTGGTGACAACACTTAATATCTACTCTCTTAAAAACTTTCAGGTATAAAATACAATGTTAGTTGTAGGCAGCATGCTGTGTAAAACAATGGCATATTTAAAACAATATAATTGCTCCTCATGGTATTGGTCAAATTATGGTGTTTTCTTACTATAAAGTGTTATTTGTGTAGAAAATAAAGTGAATCGGTATTTAGAAAGCTGTTCATGACATGCTATCACTTGAGTAGATTACAAAATAATTAACATAATACAATTTATAACTAAATACATTTTTAAGTCTGGAAAGGTATAAACAAAACAGAAGAAAAGGAATTTGGAAAAATAAAGACCACAGTTTACATAAACATGCCTGTCTATGAATGGCTAGATTGTGACCTTTTTTTGTTTTCTTTTTGTTTCCATAGTTTCTGATTTTTCTTTAACAAATGTGTTCTGCCCTTTAATAATTATTTTAGTTCTTATGAAAAGAATCTATATTAAAATATTCATCTTTTTAACATACCTATAAACATTAATTCCAGAAAACCAATATGTTTTTATAGCAGAATACTGTTTTTTGCTGCTAATAACAAAACATACCAACCTTCCTAGTATTTTTTTTATATTCAGGGAAATTGGTTAGTCACGTCTAAAAATCTTTTTTTTAAAAAGAAACAGAAGTAATACAAAATACTTGATCTAGTCCTTATAATTTTAGCCTTTCCAAAGTAAAATTATGTCTCATCACAGGTCAATTTCAATGCTGGTGTCCAATATATGCTGTTGATTGGTTGACTCATTTCCAATATAGAAAAATATCATAATGTCTGCTGATGCTAAAATATGATGATAGATTAATTACTTGCTGGGTGAATTATAACTACAGAAAAAAAATTAAACAGGAGGAAAATAAAGGATCCTGAAATTGACCGCATCAAGAATTTTGTGTAAATGTAAAAGGCAACAGAGTTTTCTGTTCATAAATGATAGTTGGATACTTCAGCAATTAATTTTTAAACATTCAAATCATGTTCTAGAAGCGCTGCCTCAAAACAAGTTTGTTATTTTAGTCTCCATATTCATTGAGTCTTCTTTAAAGAAACTGCCAAACCCATACCAGCTGTCCCTATGAACAAGATTAGGCTAACAGCAGATATTTCTTTTTGAACTGTCAAGATATTAAATAGATAGAGTTGAGCTAATCTAAACCCATGCAATTGGAATAAAGGATTACCATCAAGAGTTTAAACTGTACAATAAAAATTTAAAACATTTCCATTTTCTTCCTCAAAAATGCTCACCTCTTTTAAGTGTTCTGGTTTTCCTTAAACATTAATTGTAGATAAGGTGCTTATGCCTGCTCCCTTCTGCCTGGCTCTTTGTCATGTTGTCAGTGTGGTCTTCAGAAGCATTAGGGAAATTTGGATAAAAATAAGTATAGCAGCATAGCTTGTGGTATTCAAGCCTCACTTCCTTACCTACCTTCCTGGACTTCATCCAGGATATCAGTGATATTTACAGAGATTCAAATTAGTAAGAGAGAAAAAAGTAAATATATACAATTATTAGATTGCCAGGGAGAATATAAATTGCCCAAACCATTCTACAAAACAATACATAGTAACACTGTCTTCATTCCCCTTGACCCAGTAATTCCCCAGAACTGTGTATATTTCATTAAAGTCAAGACAGCATTATCACAATAGACTCCTCTTTTTTCAGCTAGATCTTTGCTAACTTTGATCAGGTGTTTCTGCCAAAAACAAGATTGTTAAAGCCACAATAAATGGAGCAAATCCTTTAGCCCAGGAGTAGGGAAATTTTTTCCTTCCAAGGACCATTTGGATATTTATAACATTATTCTCAGGCCATACAAAATTATCAACTTAAAACTTTGCCTGCTCTATTTGGTCAAACTCACCCCTAGTGCCTTGGCAGATCCAGATCAAATGATTTCTCGGGCCTTATACAACCTGAGGGCCAGCCATTCCCCACCCCTGCTTTAGCCTAATGATCTCAAATGATTATCAACCAGTCTCAAGGGCTATTTGGAATTATGGAAAGAGTTTGATGGTCCCAATGGGTGGTGCAGGAATGCTACATGCCATGCCTACAATGCCTGGATTATTTCCACATAAAAAAAAATTTCCATGTCCAAAATACCAGTAATAGAAATTGGTGCTCTGCCCAAATCCCCTTTTCAAGACCAATGAACCCATCCACAAGTTGCTGAGTATATCATTTGCTTATGTTTCACAGCTATGTCCTCCACTGGGCATTGCCCACTACAGAGAATTATCTTGCCCAAGGTTATTCTCTCTCCTAGGAGAAACTCATAGGTGAGGTCTAGCTGATAAAGGATGCAAAGACCTGACTCCTTTACATCAACTTGAAACAACTCCATAGGATGTCTGAGATGACTTGGCTGCTATTCTTCTGCAGATCAGCTTCTGCCTCTGCCCAATCTAGTCCTCCTAACTTTATTACAGGAGTAAGTTCTATGAACGCATACCAGGAAAACTTCTGCACTCCACTCTCCCTCTCAGAGTCTCTTTCCACAGAACTTCACCTATGACAATCCCCACTGACAAACACAGATTTAGTTGACCCCCTCATTTTCCATGTAAGTAATGAAGGGCCTAGAAAGGGTAAAGATCATGCTCAAGGTAGAGAGGTGGTTAGTTCAGCATTCACTGTACATACTACACATTAAAAACTGTAAGATGCTTGAGAAATTGAGAGATAAATGAAATACAAAGAAAAAATATGTTAAAATATGTATTAGGAGAAATAAGAAGTACCCAAAGAGAAGAAAGAAGAATGAGAATAATGAAAGCATTTAAATTTGACTACATCTAGATATTTTAAATAATTATATAGCCTGAGAATCAATATTACTAGTTCATGGCAATAATAGGAGTCAAAGAAGACTACCAAAATATTTCATTTAGGGAAAGATTATTTCTAGATTCTCTAACTACTATTAGACTGTCTACACTATTCATATTTAGTGTTTATCACTGAGATAGAGCCAAAAATAATATAGCTAGAAATTTTCCTCTTAAAAGCAAAAGACTGGTAAGATATGGAGATTATCTCACCATTGAGGTTGAGAGTAAAGAAACATAAACCAGTAAATCAAATCATTTTCACTTACAAACCTTATACCTCTTTCTTCAGTAGCTAGTACTAGATACCCACTATTCAGCAAAGAAGGCTTTCTTATTCCCAGTGGTCTCTTCTGAACCATTTGTCTATCTTGGAAGACACAGCTCAACCACTCTTCATAGTCCTTAAGTACAGTATTATTATATTTTTACCCTGCAACTTTTATACTTAAGATATTTGTTTTGTTCCAAGTGCAGAAATTTCCCTATTTTTTTAAGAATCATATAGAAAGAACTACAAAATAGCTTCAAGTTCTAATTGTGATATTAACAACCACCCCTTCCTCCCACACACACACAAAAAAAGAAAAATATACAGAAATCTTTTGAAATACTTTTTTAATGTAACCCCATGCTTGGAATTCAAAACTAAGTTGAATATTACTAAGAATTACTAAGACATTTTTTTCATAAAGGAAACGTTGCCTTTATCACACTGGCTTTCTTAATTTTCTCAGAATCATAATTAGTATTTAAAAGGCAGAGAATAAAGCTCATTGAGTGAAGGGAATTATTACCAAAGCCAACATAATCAAGATACTTTTCCCCAAAGCCTCATTTGAAAAGAATTTCATATTTTAATGTGAAAACTCACTGAAGATGTTTGCATTTTACTATTTCAAAATATTGTGCCATATTTAACATTCATGCTAAAACATTTTGTGTAATACTTTTACCCTATCCATGTCCCAAAACAATCCTGAAAACAATATATTTTCTAACTTACAATAAAAAATTCCCTGCTTTTCAAAGTCTGAGAGATTAACATGAATAGAATTCTAGGTTCCTGTTTATTACCTCATGATATGAAAAGAATTTTATCCAATAGCATCAGGGGAAAGTGCTAATTAGAATTTACTACTAGTATTAATAATTGTTTCACTGTCTTGGTCATCCACATGAAGTAGAGTTGGAAGCAATCCAACACTAGGACTTACCCTTTGAAAGTTGAACAATGCCAGACTTATTGCCACACTCCACTCTGGTATGTAAACTATGGTTTTGCATCATCTAGCACCATGGTATTGAGTCATCCTCTGATTTCCTGAACACACTCTCTTTATATTGCATAGAACAATCATATGTTTAGTTAAATGTGGAAAAAGTAACAAGCATTCCTCATTTGGGGAGTAGCAATATGGGCCTCCTCCTGTGTTAAACACGTCCCAGTTTATAGCTAAGTCAACAATACAAAGGCTGAAGTAGAGAAGTCAGGACATCTTGACTTGGTTGGTTTCCCAGTTGTTCAGCTTACAATCCCTCTAATGTCATCGAGGTAACAAGCACCAAACAGGAGCAAACTGTTCCATCAGCAGAACAAGAATAGAATCAGCAGCAGCTTTCTCCAAAACTGTTCTAGTTAGGGCGAAGGTTGTTTTATTCATATGCTAATAGAAGTTATTATTGCCACTTGCTAAGTTGGGTCTAGAAACTGTTCTTTTCTCTCCTTCCTAAAATGTCTGGTAATATTGCTAGATCTCTTTCCTGGCTGTTAGATTTTGAACAAATATCCTCTTGTGGTCTGTGTGAAATTGTGATTTGACATGGATCATTCTGTTTAGCTTGGCATCATTCCACAATCACACCTTTAGAAAATAACATTTCCTCAATATCCTTATAATTATGATTTAGTTCTCTTCTGTGATCAAGGTAACATAAACACTGGAAACCCTAGGATCGCAGAAATAGCTTTTTGATAGATACTCTCTGTTAACTCTAGTAAATCATCCCTGGCTTTCCATTGTTCTCGTGATGAAATCAAAACTACTTAATTTGGTTTTCAGGTTCTCCACCATAAGCCTTCTGCTTTCTCTTCCAAAGCCTCATTTCCTCCTTGAACTGTAACATCAGCTTCAGTAAACTTCTTCCCATTCTGGGAGGTATTATGTTCCCTTTTGCTTTAGAGTCTATATATACATTTCTCTCTACAAAAGCACACTTGTTAGTACTCCCACGCCTCACACCTTTGGCCTCTCCCTCTCCCTCTTCCTCTCCCTCTCCCTCTTCTCTCATCTTCTCTAACACACACACACACACACACACACACACACAAAGTTGTCCAATGTCATATGGAATTAGGGTTGCTATCAAAAGATTTATCTCTTTTGTGAAGATGCAAATACAGGGTATTCCAAAAAATGTATATACACTTTGAATGATTATAAAGTGTTTATTAACATACAGTTCATTTTAAAAATTTAAAAGAATCTGTCCTAACCGGTTTGGCTCAGTGGATAGAGCGTCAGCCTGCGGACTCAAGGGTCCCAGGTTCAATTCCAGTCAAGGGCATGTACCTTGGTTGCGAGCACATACCCAGTAGGGAGTGTGCAGGAGGCAGCTGATCGATGTTTCTCTCTCATCGATGTTTCTGACTCTCTTTCCCTCTCCCTTCCTCTCTGTAAAAAAATCAATAAAATATATATTTTTTTAAATTAAAAGAATCTACAGAAATGAATAATTTTTTGGTCAATGCCTATTTTCAAACTGATGACCGTTCTGATCCAGGCACTGCTGATAACACAAAGCAATGGAGTCATGAACATCAAGAATCATTTTGTTTGGTAATTGTGTGCCCTCAATTCATCTGTTGCCGGTTTTGTGCCATAAACTTTATCTTTTATATAGCCCCATAAAACAAAGTCTAGTGGCAGTTTAGGATAAATTTTCTTTGTTCAAAACTTAGTCTGGCTTCACCCATTATTACACATCAGTTAAATCTGAAAAGGAAAGAAAATTAAGTTATCAGCTGTTGAAGTATATATACATTTTTCAGAACACCGTATATAAATTTTACAAAAATTGACAACACATTATTTGCATGTAATGAACCTAATAAAGTTAACAATATGGCTTGTTTTGTGAATATGCCAAACAGAAAACAGAGCCCCAAGGTAAGAAATGGAGTTCTGTCTGGCTGGAGGATACCGCCCCCTCTCCCCCGCAACTTAGAAATCCTGATCATCTATATTAGTGCTACCAAACAGGCAACCACAGATTGGTACTTGTTGGTGAACTCTTTGTTACAGGATAGTGAGGATATAGGGGCTTACACTAGATAGTAAATCAATACACTGCTTTCTTCACTGAGAAAAACTTGCTGCCAAAAAAACATAGCTGAATTAAACAATGTATTTAATGACTTTGCATAGCACTGAACTAGAGCACAATCTGTAAACCATAGAAAAAGAACATAATAGAAAGGAGCACAAAAGCAAGATGATGATTATCAAAGGAAAATGTTGTATCCGTCAATTCTATTTAAGCTCGGGCTTTAAGTTATAACTGTAACTGCATTCTTTATTTTCTCCTACCTCTGCCACACCAGGGTGTCAGTTGTCGCCCTGCAATTACACCTTTTTATTTGCTCTGTTCCAGCTTTCTCAGCTGGCACATGATACCAGACCCAGCTGTGATAGTAAGCAGGTAAATGAACAGTCTCTTCATTCATAAAACATGGATAAAACATTAACAATATTTTTTAAGAAAGGGGTTATACTAGATCAGTGGTTCTCAACTGATTTTGTCCCCTAGGTTAGCATCTGGCAATACCAAGAAAAATTGTCATTGCTAGGACTAGGAGCAGACTGGCATTTAGTGGATAAAGACCGAGGATACTGGTAAACGTCCCATGACACCCTGGACTGCCCCCATGCCCCCCAAAGAAAGAATTATCCAAAACAAAATCCCAACAGTGCTGAGGCTAAGAAACCTTGTACTGATGATCTCTAATGTTCCTTTCAGCTCTAACATGCTCTGATTCTTCACTGTAATGTTCATAAGAATTGTATTCATTTTAGTAATCTAATAACAAGTGGGCAAAAGTGACTTCTTTAATGTTAATTTCTGCAGTGACATATATTTAGGCTATAAAGGGAAAGGGGTAATATAATTTCAGCATAAATTCAAAAACTGAAATGGTTATAATGCTCAGCAAACTTTCATAATGTTGATGATTTATTTAATTGAATACAAAAAGTGAACAAGGGGGGGAATGCTAGAATCTTTTTCCTAAAAGTGCTTATTTTTCTCTATCAGCTATTTGTTTAATCCAGTTGTGTAAGATGTTGAAAAATATTCAAGAAGTCTAGACTCAGTCAGCACCTCTGTCCTGATCTGTTACAGAGCCTTAAGGAAGGTTCTATATTCTAGGCTTTCAGCGGAAGGGAGTTTGCTTGTTTTCACTGGAAAATAAAGATACCACTTGAAGGCTACCACCAAGAATTTTTGGCACAAAAGAAAAATAGTTTATTGTAATCCCTGAGACCTTTAGTTAAGCAATTAAAGAAAATTACTATCATGAAATCGGTTTTATTCTGATGTTCTCTATGAGTACTCTGCAAATTCTTTAAGTAGAATGAATATTATATGGACAATTTTCTGGTTTTATTAAGTCAAAATACTAATTCAAAAGAATAGATCTTATTGTATGTAAAAATTATTTCCTGGTGATTTCTAATGCTTGTTCGCTTAATGGTATCATTGTGTATATAAGAGTTACCAGAAGTCAGATTTGGGGCCACTTTGCTTTGGTGAAAGAAAAAACCAAAGATGCTCACAAAGAACATCAGTTGTGTCCCTGGAATTACACCCTTCTATTTGATCCGTTCCAGCTTTTTCAGCTGGCACGTGCATACTTGAAAAGAAAAAGGAAACCTTCAAGTTCCCAGGATGGTCTTTTGTCTCCAGTCTTTTTTGCAGATGGAGGGATCTTGTCTTTGCACCCTTCACTATAGGTTTGTCAAGTGGTTCCAAAAGCATTTATTCCCCAAATATTTGGATATTGCTCTTAAGTATTCATCAAAGTCAATAGATCTTTTATATTCATAGATCACAAACAGGGTTTTGTAAGCCTTACATAAATATTAATGACTACATGCTAAGCATCAGCTGCAAAATGAACAATCATGATTATTATTTAACTAGGGGCCCGGTGCACAAAAATTTGTGCATTCGGGGTGGAGGGAGTCCCTCAGCCCGGCCTGTGCCCTCTCACAGTCTAGGACCCCTCAGTGGATGTCCTATGATAGCCCCAGTCTGCCAGGCACCTTTTGTGTGTGTGTGTGTGTGTGATGCTAAGCATCAGCTGCAAAATGAACAATCATGATTATTATTTAATTTTAAAGGTGTAGGATATAAATTTCAAGGCCCCCAATAGAAACTTCAGACTAGATCTCAAAGGGCAATATGGTTAACTAGAATGGGAACTGACGAATTTTCAAATGTATGGAAATGAGTAATGAAATCAAAATAGAGCAATACAGGAATACTGACATAATATTATGACCCATTAGTAGAATGTAGTGTTAACAACAAAGTCTCTGTAGTCTAGTTGCCTATGAGATATGTAAGTGACTTCATCCCTGTACATTTTGATGTTTTTAAAAGCACTGTACTTAATGCAGCATAGAAAATATAGTCAACCATATTGTAATAAATATGTATGATGCCTGGTGCATACTAGACTCATTGGGTGGGACAGGGGTGATGATCATTGTTTATATACTTAGTAGGCTCTCAACAAATAATAAACATCAACAGAAATAATTTTTTTCTTCTTAAATTATAACAATTACTTAACTCATATTATTGTGAGCCTTTGGGGCACACTGTGATACTTAAATCTTAGAATCAAATTGCATCCCACCTTCCTTTCCTGTTCCATACTGAATTTTACATGTTAAATTTTTTTTCTCAGAGAAACCACCAAAAACCCAGCTTTGTAAATATATGGCATCACTGTAATGAATGCAGAACTATCTAATATTGAAATTGTGAACTACCTTAAGCTAATAGTCTGTGTAATTTCTGACAGATGACAAGCATCCTTGAATATTTTAAATATCCTATGGTGACCTTGTGAGTTTATTCCAGTGAGCCAGGGTTTTCTGCACAAGATTTGAGGACCATGGGTTTAAACTGTGTGTAACGAAGCAGAACATGACACTGAACAATTTTATGGAACTGGAGAGTGTGTGTGCATGAGAGTGTCTTCAGTTACATTGTGTTTACATAGTTGGTTGCCATTTTTCTTGTTGGAGCAATTCTTATGCCCTCAAGCAAGTTGATGCTCTCAGAGTCAAGTGTCCATCCTGCCACTATAATGCTTATCTTCTACATCTAAATTCTTTCCACTCCTCCAAGCAGACACATCGCCTAGTTCCTTGGTTTCATTTTCTCTCTCTCTCTCACAGTTTACTTAAGGAGAAGCATATTAAGGAAAGATATTATTAATTATGAAAGATAGGACTTCTTCTTGCATATAACTAGACCATGGGATTGTTTTTGTCATTTGTGTCAACCAACCTGAATTATCAAATTAAAACAATGTTATGTCAAAAGCTGACTTTAGAATCCTATTGCAACTTGTTTTGAAGAGAACCGTGACAGAATAAATCCATGAACATATTTACTCATTCTGAATTACATACATCCCTGATTTATATGCAATTAGGTAAGTTTGAATGTCTTGTACATAAAAAGGAAAGATCATATTTTGAACCATAAAAGGCATGCAGTAGCTCTTCATGCTGTGATCATTCACACACTCAAAAAATATATTACTCCTTTTCAGACACAATGTATATTTAAATTATGTCTACATTATGACTGGATCATTTGTAACACAGCCAAAGCTAGTCATAAGTAATTCAAAGGACGTCTAAGTTTCTTGTTTCTGAGTTGATCCAAACAATCACAACTGCATTTTTATAAATATGACTTCATACAACTGTGCTAAAGGACTTAGATTTCTTTTCATTCCTCCAAATGATCTTTTGAAGCATTTGCTGGCTGAGATAGCAAACAGACTTTACATTTCTAATTTCACTCAGGCTTGAACATGATTGCTTTTCTGTTTACTCTCCAATATTACTCTAGCTCACTGGTACTATTTCTTTCAACAATAATCCAATTACGCAATTATCATTTTTCTGTGTGTCGGAAAATGTGATAGGATTTAATTTGTCCTACTATATACAGTTATGAAATCTGCCATCAGTAGAATCTACATTTGCCAGCATTTTAAAGAAGACAGGCCAGGGAATGTTTATGAATATAATCGTCCTCCCTGTGACCTCCTTTCAGCCCTGTGAGATTCTGTTCTGGGCTTTTATTTTTGCCTCCAGGGCTTCTGCATATTCAGCTTGTCTGTCTCATACTGGTCAGGAACTGGAGGTCTCACAGAGAAACTGTGCTATAAAAGAATGGACACTGGTATTTGGCTCAATCCTATTTTATTTCCAACATTTAAAATCAGAAGTTGAAAATGAAATTGGAAGGTTCCCAAAGAATACCTTCTTTCTTAAATAAAATGAAAAAAAAAACAGAACAACAACAAAAACCCCAAGATGTATTCTGCCTATAAAATGCTCACCAGAAAGCCTTTCTGTACAGTTCTTAGAACAATATGTCATATATGGTAAGTAGCACTGTGTGTCAATTATCATCATTTTTATTATTACTTCTTGCAGAATTCCACCTCCCTTCAATGCA
Organism: Murina feae; assembly: GCA_004026665.1. NCBI lineage: Eukaryota > Metazoa > Chordata > Mammalia > Chiroptera > Vespertilionidae > Murina > Murina feae. Next base: position 69,681 of record PVJC01002554.1, read on the forward strand.
AGAAAGACAGAGATGGCAACAATTAAGAGGAATGGAAAATATATCAAGTTACTTCAAAATAGTATCTCTGCTATGCAGATAATGGTGGAGGGAAGGTAGAGTAAGCCAGGAAAGAGTATTGTTCCCTATATGCTGGCCCTCTGAAAAGATCCTTATATTACCCTTTATGAAGAAAACTTTCTCTTCTAATAATTATTTTGCAGAGTCTGAAAGTACTTTGCTGCAGTAAAAAAGAAGGAATTCTTACTATTTATAACAGTATGGATGGAACTGGAGGGCATTATACTAAGCGAAATAAAATAAATATCACATGATCTCACTCATTTGTGGAATATAATGAACAGTAAACTGATGAACAAAAACAGATCCAGAGACAGAGAAGCATCTATCAGATCATCAAATCTCAGAGGGAACGTAGGGGAGGGTGGGGGTAAGGCGAGAGATCAACTAAAGGACTTGTATGCATGCATATAAGCCTAACCAATGGACACAGACACCAGGGGGGGTGGGGGGGGGGCAATGGGGGAATGAAGACACATATGTAATACCTTAATCAATGAAGAAAAAAAACACAAAACAATTGAAAAAAATAAAATCTAAAACAGAAAAAAAGTATTTTTTTTACATTAACCTTTATAAATGTACTACTAGTATATTCATTTGGCCATATTATATGGGCTTTTAGAGAGAGTCAAGAGTACAAACGGAATGGAGGAAAAGAAAGACATATGTAATACTTTAAATAAAGAATTTAAATTTAAAAAATAAATAAATAAAACTGAGACTAGTTTGAAACAAAATAAGATAAAAGCACACATTCCATTGACTGCAGCTGCTCTTGAATTTTTTTAAAGCATACATTTCATTTAGCCACCACAGAAATGTCATTATCACTGTACACTTGTGAGGAAGGCTACTGGGAGCTTTAGGAGTGCTCTCATACCTAAAGACTTTGACACATTCCCATCATGCGCAAAAAGGGTTGGTCTTTTAGAAACCCTCAGGATTAAATATAAACATTAAAATTGCTTTCTATGTACCCCCTCTTCCTAATATATGTTGAAGAATTATGGGAAAATTATGAGGTCTGGAAAATTCTAGAAAAGCTGCAAATTTAAAATCTTTTCTCATGCGTAGTTACTTTCCAGGAGCTTGGAGGTCACCAGCAAAAATCTCTCCAAATTCAGCTCTACCTCAATTCATGGATATGCATTAGGCAAGACATGATCTCTGGAAATCCTCATCTGTATTCCATGTGCCAGTTCTCTAACAAAAACACTGACGAAATCGTCCTGGGTGTAGCTCTTCTCCCAATATTCCCAGGGCCTGGGGAAAAAGAGTACCTAGAGACCCTCGTTCCATGGCTCACCACATTCCTCTTTCCACTCACAGCTTTTTCTCCCAACGTACAGGGCCTCAAACACAATCATATATACACCCCAACCCACAAAGCCGATCTTCATCCGCACCTCTCCAGGTAACCATGCAATGGTCACCCCTTGAGGTCACACCAGGAGCATTGCTGGACTTTAGGACCCCCAGCGTGAAGAGGACCATGCTGGCTCTATGAGGAGGCTTTGGGCCTTTTGGACAAGAAGTTCCAAGATAAAGTAAGTACATTCTTAAGTAGAGGACACATGTCTCTTGTAAAACAAAATCTGCATACATATGAATGGATATAAATAGATGTAAGGTTGGAGGAATGAGGCAAGAGGAAGATGTGTTCCCTGTTACAAAGATATTAAACAGAACAATTTGAAACTTGACTATTCAAATAGTTTGGTATGTGTTGGGAGGAAAAGGAAGAAGAAAAGGGAAGAGAAAAAAAAAAATGTTTCCAAAGTATATTAGAGAGATAATTAAAATACAAGAGTTTAAAATAAAAAAAATGGTTTAATACATTTTTCCTGATGAATTGATTGTATAATAAAACGGCAAAAATGATATAGCCATACAGTACTAGTAAATGGTTCATTAAAATCTACTTTTAATTAGGACATTAAATTATTTTTTAAATACAAAGATTTAGATGATAGACATTATGGAGATATTATTTCTTATTGTTCAAGTCAGTATATTCAAAGTAGTACCAAAATAACAATGACAATAACCAGAGCAGGAAAACATATGCGCCTCAACATGTAAGTAAATACAAGCCTCTTTTTTTCTGTTACAAAATGCATTAAGTACCTGTTTTCCACACAACATATTCTACAGAACCACAAGTTTTCACTTTGAATTCTCTTTTCACTTTGTGTAGTAAAACAGTGACTCTACCACACCCAAACTAAAGTTTAAAATGTGTTTTTATGGCTGTTAAAAAATGTGACTTTTTCATCTTTCACTTTTGTTGTGTAGTCACTACTGAGAGAGATAATTTTTCAATGTGCACTTATGGTAATAAGCAAATTGTACAGCCTAAAAGAAATGTCGCTTATTTGCCTCTTCTTCATGGTCATTTTAATCCATTTTTTAACAGGCTCCACAAGTTCATATAAAGGAAGTAGATCCAAGATGTTTATGTTCAGGGCTTTTTTGGAATTTGTGTGCTGGTCCCCATAAGATGGCTCAAAGCTGCCAACCTGTTAGAGGCTGACCAACTGCTGTAACCTATGTGTGGTTTCATCTGGCACTGTTGAATTTTTGGCTCTAGACCAAATGCTAAAAATTAAGCAGCATTATAATTTGGTTTTCTCTGATTTGGAACTGGTAATTCATTGCTGATTAGTGCTCTGACCTTGACACACATTATATGAAACTAGAGGCCCAGTACATGAATTTGTGCATGAGTGGGGTCTGGCCAGGCCACAGAGTGTGGGAGGACAATGGGAGGGGCAGCCTGGAGGAGGGGCTCCTGGTCAAACTCCCAGTAGAGGGGACAACTTGCATATTAGTCTTTTATTATATAGGATGGCTCTAGGTTTTAAGGACCACATTGATTCCAAAATGCTAACCATCAGTGATCACCCTATGATAAGCAGTCAGTCTATTGTAAAAGAGACTCGGGATACTTTATTATATTTTCTTCTAAATAACTGTGTATTTTTTTATTGGAAATATGGGAAGGAGATGAAGTCCTGGAGAATCTAAATCAGAGGTTCATCCAAAAGTAATTTAAATTGGGATTAGTAAATTGTATGTCATTCTGTAGTTGAAAGCACATTTTTGTGCCTCATTCTGCTTTACTGTATTGAAAATAGCCCTTTTTGTTCTCTTCCCTGCTACAAAGAAGGATCTGCAGGGTTTCTTCACATCCTACCCAGGAGTCAGGAGAGTGACCAAGAGTGAGGTTCCAGAGGAGAAAATTGATATTAGGGTATAGATATGAAAGAATCCATCTAGTCCAGTGGCATGGCTCATTGGTTGAGTGCTAACCTATGAACCAGGAGGTCACGATTTGATTCCTGATGAGGGCACATGCCCACATTGCAGGCTTGATCCCCAGTGGGGGCATGTAGGAGGCAGCCAATCAATAATTTTCTCTCATCATTGATGTTTCTATCTCTCTCTCCCTCTCCCTTCCTCTCTGAAATCAGTACAAAATATATTTTTAAAAAAAAAAAAAGAAAGAATCCATTTATGGAGACAAGTTTGAAAATGTTTAGGCTCCATTGGTAATACTGCATGCACAGGGAAGGGATAATAGGAGACTGCGGCTTGGGGGAAGTTAATTACTTCATTCTTTCCTGCTCTCCTTCACAGCAGTCAGATCTGCATTGATATCTGAGGCTCTCCTAGTCTCCTTCAAGTCCCTCTTCATTTTCTTCCTCACCAGTGTTTCTCTCAATAAATCTCTTGTATATTAAAATTGTCTCAGCATATACTTCTGAAATTTTTGTCCACATGTGGACCAGAACATTTGCAGGGTGAGTATATATCCCTAGATCTATGGTGACAGGAGCAATAATGAAGTTGAAGTGGTAGAAAGTGTTCCCTTATCACAGATTTTAAGCAATTTGGTAATGCTATACCTCAATATTATTTTATTTATTTCTTGATCTTGAGGTTCATTGAACCTCATCCTAGGAATTTACAGTTTTTATCAAAATTGGAAAAGTTTGGCTATTATTTCTCCAAATAGTTTTGTGTCTCTTTATTCAGGGAGTCCAATTTCACTTACTTTAGGATGTTTAAAGTTGTCTGCAGATCAATGATGCTGTTTTTGTCTTTTTTGTTAGTGGGTTTTGGGTAGAGAGAGGAAGTTAGTTTTTTCTCTATGTATGTATTTCATCTTGGATAGTTTCTATTGCTATGTCTTCAAGTTCACTAACTTTTTCTTTGGAAAATTCTAATTTGTTGCTTGTCCTATATATTTTTTATTTCAGATATTTCATATTTTGTATCTAGAAATTCACTTTTAATCTTTTATCTTTCATATCTCTACCTAATAAGTTCAATCTTTATGTAGCTTCTTGAATATATGCAACATAGCTATATTAATAGTTTTAATGTGCTTATGTACCACTAATTCTATCATCTAGGTCATTTCTAAGTCAGTTTTGATTCATTGATTTTTCCTCTTTATTATGGGTTATATTTTCCTGCTTCTTCAAACATTTGGAATTTCTGATTGGATAACAGAAATGTGAATTTTTAGTTTCTTAGATACTATATATATTTGTGTTCCTTTACATAAGCATTTTGTTTAGATTTCTGGGAAACTGGTTCTTTAAGACTTTCTTTTAAATTTTATTAGGTAGGACCACAATAGATTTTAATCTATGACAGGAGACAGGAAATTATGTCTTGTAGGCCAAATGTAGCACCCAGGCTGTTTTTGTATGATTCATGGGAGGGAGAAAAATCAACAGAAGTCCTATGTCATATACAAAGTCTAAATTATTTGCTACCTGGCGTTTCATAGAAAAAGTTTGCCAACTCCTAGTCTAGGGCTAATCTTGCCCCAGTCTTGAGGCAAGACCTTGATGAATTATAAGAATGGCAAGGTTTTCTATTCTGGCTATAAGAATATGAACTATTCCTGGCCTATATAGTATATGCAGTTTGTTTTCTCTGCTCCTCTTGGCCTGTTCTTTCCCTGACCTCGACTAGTTTTATCCCACTCATATACTGATAGCAACTAGCTAAAAACTCAAGGGAGACCTACCTACTGCATATCTCTGGAGCTATCTCTCCAGAGCTGTTTCATGAATTCTAACCTTGCTGGCCTTCTTTGATTCTCAGCTACACACCTCGATTCAAGAAGATTGCTGGACTCTCCTTCCCACACTACATCCTGAAAATTCTCTGCAGACAGTAAACTAGGTTTTTGTATCACATCATGATTATCTCATTCTGTAGGATCTTAGGAATCACTGCCCTGTACCGCATGATGTCTAATGTCTGAAAAATCATAGTTTCACATATTTTGTCTGGTTACTCCATCGTGGTCAGAGGTGAAAGTCTTGTTATCATCCTTTATTAATTTTTTAATATATTTTATTGATTTTTTACAGAGAGGAAGGGAAAGGGACAGAGAGTTAGAAACATCGATCAGCTGCCTCTTGCATACCTCCTACTGGGGATGCACCCACAACCAAGGCACATGCCCCTGACCGGAATTGAACCTGGGACCCTTCAGTCCGCAGACCGACACTCTATCCACTGAGCCAAACTGGTTAGGGCTTGTTATCATCCTTTAGATCTCTGGTTCTCCTAGTTGAAAAATATTCAGAAATTGAAAAGCAAGTGCCTAAAGAAAAAAAAAAATTCCATTCTATTCTTTGTAACTACCTATCTATGCACCATTATTTTCTCAGTACAGTGAAATTTAAAAAAATAGAAGTTGATTGCTGAGAACTGTAATTTGTATCTATCATGTTCAATTTTAAGTTTCTTGTCAAAGTAGTTTCATCATCTTCACTGAATTCTTATACAAGTAAACATCATGAAATTTGATCTTAAGAGAGAAATATATTATAATACAATAATTTTTCTATAATGGTATTATGTGAAAATTTTAAAGTAAAAACAAGGTTCTGATGCAAAACAAAAACATTTGAATGCTTAGCCAGTGTGGTTCAGTGGTTGAGTGTCGACCCATGAACCCAGGGATCATTGGTTCAATTCCCGGCCAGAGCACATGCCCAGGATGCAGGCTCTATCCCCAGTAGGGGGCATGCAGGAGTCAGTGATCAATTATTCTCTCTCATCAATGTTTCTCTCTCTCTAGCCCTCTCCTGTCCTTTCTCTAAACATCAATTGAAACATTTTTTTAAGTTTGAAAATACTGTTTAGGCAAAAATACTTTTAGCTTTGCGGTATTGATATCTAAAAAACATTTCCAAAGACACAATGGAGCAAAGCCCAGGTCAGAGTTCAAGAGCCACTAAATGGGTGAGAAACCCTGAATTCCAACACTGAAAAGAAAGATTACTATACTCAGTATCTTTCAGGTACAAATATTCTTTTAACTATTTTTATTGATTTTTAGAGAGAGGAAGGGTGAGGGAGAGAGAGAAACATTGATGTGAGAACAAAACATCCATCAGCTGCCTTCTGCATGCCCCCACAGCAAGCTTGAAACCCCCATATGTGACCTGACTGGGATTGAACTGATATCCTTTCAGTACATGAGACAATAGCCAACCAACTGAGCCACACTGGCCAGAGCAGGTAAAAATATTCTTTCTCTAGAATATTGTTTGGGTTGAAATTCTTGATATTATTACTCTGGTTACCCAATAGCTTCACATGTTTAATTATATGAAATGCGGACATTCTTTGGCAGTGTTTAAAAACGTCTGAATATTTTGATCTTCTGCAAGATTTCATGCATATGGCCTCCTTTCCCACCCAACTTTTCTACCATTTTCTTTAAGATAGGCCTAGACCACAAAAGACTTAATCTTTACCAGACTTCACATTTGTCCCATACTCTTTGTGGTCTCTCTGTCCACCAATAATGAAATGAACAGCATGAAATTATATCCAGAGGTTGATGTACAGTATCAATAAATTTGCTATCACCAAGGAACTCCTTACTACAAAATTATTATCTAATTAAATTAAAGGGTGAAAGCACAATAGCATTCCTAATTCAGGTCAATAAGTCAGCAATGAAAAAAATAATGGCAGTTTGTTAAATATCTCACCAGATTTAAAAAAAAAAAAAAATTCTTAAATCCCTGGCTGCTCTGATTAGCTAGCCCCTCCAATTCTTATTGTGTTGTTCTGGGCTTATAATTTGTGTGCCTTTACTATGAAAAAAAGACTTTATTTCCAAAACAATCCATCAAAACACAAATAAATCAATTTTCATATGAAAATTTCTTTTGAAAATAGTTTTTTTGCTTCTTACAACAGAAGAAACATTTCTTCAGCTATGAAAATTCTGAAAGCTGTTGTGAAATGTTAATTTAGAATCTTAAAATCTAAACCTTGAACTATGTACACCAATTAATATTCTTTATAATCTATAAGCATAAAGTATATTTAGAAAAAATTTTTTTTCATGGCTTATTTTTAAAACATAAGATTTTACAAAGATACAACATACTATTCTAATAAAAATTATAAACATAATTTTCATAGAGAAATCCATAAAAGTGTGATCAAATATTCACAAAGAAGAGACAAAATAAAAAGTGAATTAATGTATTTAAAGGGAGGTCTTAAGTTATAATTTATTTAAAACTAAACACATGGGATGAATTTAATTATTTGAGGAATTTTTATTTTAAAACTTTGGCACTATATTCTAATGAAGAAAATCCAAGGAAATTTTAGTACTACAATAGCATAATACAGATTTTCATCAGAATACACTAACAAAAGTTAAGAATGAGAAATAGCTTACTTGCTGAAAGCAGCCAAATTTCTGTGATGGTTAGCTCTCAAAAATCTCTAGAGACATCAAGCAGAGAAATTTTTTAAAATTTAATACCCACATGTAGCGCAAACAATCTATGGTGTGTCATTTATAGCCCTTAAAAATTAAAAAGAGAATAAATTTTCCAGTTGTGCCACACAAAAAAATAATAAAAAGACAAAATAATCTTCATAGGAATGGTCACCAACATTTACCTGGGACGTCTTTATTTCTGGTGAAATTTTCTAAAAAGCATAAAAGAATACACTTCACTTTCAGAGCTGAAGAGCTTCTAGCAACCAATCTAAACTAATAAAAGCGGAATAGTAAAATTAACCATTTCTCCAGGACGCCCACAGCCAATCAGAATGGCTGTATGCAAATTAGCCCAGCCAACATGGCGGCCGCCACTCACGGACCTGAGTAAACGTTTAGGCAGAGTCCGTTGCAGCAGGAGCGAGAGCGAAACTACCTGCTCGCTGGCTCCTTAGCCTTTGGCCTGAAGTAAAAACGCATATTTGCAACAATTAAGTGTAACAATTGTTTCATTATAGAAGCCGCCTTAAAGGAACAGCATCAATTATAGGAAACCTGTGTCCAGCCAGCCTTGCTGGGACGTTGGGCAATGGGAGCTGTGGGCAGCTTTAAAGCCCCTCACCCAGGCTGGTCAGGCACGCCAGCAGGTGGACATCCCCCGAGGGGTCCCAGACTGTGAGAGGGCACAGGCCGGGCTGAGGGACCTCCCGAGTGCACAGAGCGGCTGCAGGGCGGGACAGCGCAGGACCCAGGACCCGTGATGGGAAAGAGGCGGCAGGGT